>JAEIFM010000320.1:0-142500 GCA_018901885.1 Zaprionus kolodkinae | reverse complement strand
TGCAAATTGCTTTTTAGTTGTTGTCATACAACGGCACGTCATGGCAATAATGAAATCCGCTGCGAATTTCTATTTCTATGCGACAAATCCCTGGCAGAACTTTGACAAACAGACCAGTTAACAACAACAACAACAACAACAGCAACGGCAACGGCAACAAGAACAGCGAGAAAAATAACAAATGTCAAGGGGAAAGTTTTGTCGCAACATGCGCAGGTTGGCCTAATCTTTGGATTTTATTTGGGCCAGCTTTGCACTCTCGCTGTGGGCCAGTCTGTACGTACATATCATTCATGCGCGAGCGTGTGTGTGTGTGTGTGTGTGTGTGTGTAGAACCAATTGGCGTTCCTTATGCGGGCCCTGATCAACTTTGGTCCAGGTGTATTCCTCATGAATATGTATGTATATATGGCATACGCGCTGGCGTGGGCGTATGCGCACTTTCGTGTGCACCACTTGACCGTGTGCGAGTTAAGCTCATTATGAGGCCTGTGGCATGCGGCTTAGACGCAATCAACGCAAATACCTTGACCAACGTGAAGAAACATTAGCTGCGCGAGGGGGTGTGCCGCCTCTGCCTCTTCAATCTCACGCACCGTGTCCGAAAAGCCTTTGCAAGTGGAACCTTGCCTAGTGCCTTTTGCCCTCTGGCCTGGTATGTCAAGTGCAGTCTAGACACAACACGTGTCGAAGCACAGTCCATTTACCTGCCAACCACGACGATGACGGAATGCGTTAGGGTCTGTTTGTGTTGTGCCTGGATATGGGAAACACTTGGAGCAACAATTAAAGTAACAAGTTGAAAATTTAACAAGAAAGCAAGGCTTTTATACCCTTGCAGTCATACTAAATATAAAATACATTTGGATTGCTGCTGGTTTCTGTTTGCAGACAAAAACCCTGATTTCAGCCGATTGTTCCTATGGCAGCTATATGTTATAGTGGTCCGATTTTGATACAATTTTGACAGCAAGAGAAGAACGTAATAAGAATAAGATTAGCCAAATTTTTGCAATATCTTGAGAAACAACAAAAATCGGCCGATAGCTTCTATGACAGCTATACGATATATCGATCCGATCTGGCTCGTTCCGACTTATTTACAGCGTGCAGCAATAAGAAGCTTGTGTGCCAAGTTTCATATAGATAGCTCAAAAACTGAGAGACTAGTTTGCGTTGCAACAGACGGACGGACGGACGGACGGACAGACGGACATCCATTTTACGACTCCTCTGGTGATGCTGATTCAGAATATATATACTTTATAGGGTCGGAGATGCCTCCTAAGGTGCGTTGCAAACTTCTGGCTAAAATTAATATACCCTCTGCAGGGGTATAAAAACACACTCAAAACAATTTGAATTAAACGTTATTGATTAACAGGGAAGCAGCTATTCGTGATATTTTTATAGAGCCGAACTAAAAAATTAATGGTTTTTTTTTTAAACTCCAATTATGACAAGGTACTAACAAAGACTAAAAAACTCAACTGTAAAGACCTTGTTATTTCGTTTGTGGACAAATATAATGGATAACGCATTCCATTGAATTTCATTTTTTTCTGCTGAAATAAAAAGAAAATGTATGCAACAAAAGCAATATTTGTTGTTCTCGTGGGGCAATGCCTTTGTTTGTAATTCAATTTAAAAATAATCAATAAATTGAAATTTAAAAGAAACAAACTTTAGACAAGCGCGTCTATTGAAAATATCGATAGCAGCCAATATCGATGTTTGGCTAGCTCAAAAATCACACAGTGTTGGACAACGATTGTATATTTTTCATTCGTGTAACAGCCACAACAGAATTATTTAAGTGCATGGGGCACCCTGTGCGGTCGCTGATTTATTAAACAAAATACGCCAATAAATAAGGAAAGCAGTACGGGGATAAGCGCGGGTTAAAATTGAAATAGTAGTAGAAATGTCTGGCTAATGTTGGGAGGATTAGGTTCATTGATTTATGTAGACAATCTTCTGGCTGTCTGGCATGGTTCGTGTTGTGCTTAAAGCTAAAGCTGCAGCTAACGAAAAGTGTCTTTGGCATTTTTATGTTTATGACATTTTATACGCTTATTGATTTTAATGCGCATCGAATGACAAGAAGAAAGCTGAGCAGAAAGATGGAGGAAAAGCATAGTCCACAGTTTACTATACTATACAGTGCCAGTACGCAGTCCACATTCCATGTCCATTGAAGGGTCCTTTGGTATTTTTATGGGCCCGGCCTCGAATCCAATCACAATTTCAATGTGCGCATAAAAATAATTTAAAGTACTTCAAGCAGAACACTGGAAAAATGGCTATCGGAATTGTTTGGCTTAGTCCGCCTCAGACAATAACAAAAGCGTTCGACCAAGCCAAAGGCAACAGTGCGCAACTCGTTTGGCCCAAATGCCAAACGCACACTGACGATGGATGGATGTGTCGTTGTGCGTGAGAGCCATCAGTAAGCCAGGCCAGAAGGTTGGCTCTAAAAGTAATAGCAATTATGTTGCCCAGCCCACTGGGCAGCGGGCCTGACTGACAAACTGTCCGCTCTAAATTTGCATGTGACAAATTTTTCAATTAACTTTTCTCGTCTCTTTTTTTGTTTTTGATGCACATTTGCCTGGAAAATGGCCATAAAACAAATCCCCTGTTGAGTGAGCGACGGCAATTATTGTGACAAGGACACGCTTCAGGAGCAGGGACAGAAAATAAGTTGGACAGTTGCAGTTGCAGCGTAGAGATCGATACAGGCAATGGTGTGATATGCGGTCTATCGTGTAAGGGTTAAAAACAAAATATCAATCCGAAAATAACAATCCACTGGTTGTCAGCCTTAAACTTTATTATAAATCAATATATCTACAGTTTTACCATTTGCTTATAACATTATTGATTGAATTTAAAATTGTAAGACTGATAGGTATAAGTATTGGCGTTTTTCTACTCTATACCAATTTGCACCGCCGATTAACATACCGAATTCTGTTATTTTTATCGCATTGCTCAGTCTCTGGGCAACACTTCCGAAAAGGGCGAAGAGACTAGAGATATATGGAATGGGTAGGAAGGTAGATAGAGACAGAGAGAAAGGAACGGTCGGATAAACAATGAACTGCGACAATCTCGGGTCATAAATCTAAATTGAAATGGGCCTCATTTGCGTTGCATGTTCCGCGTACGTGCTCCAAATACAAGTATGTTATATATGGACCAAATACTCACACTCTCACTCACACTCACACAAACAACACACACACACACACAAATAATGGTCCATTGTTTTTGCAGCTGCCCGTCGATGATAATGAGCCTGCCGTTGCGGCTGAGTGGCCATGATTTTGACAACGGAACTGACCGACCCTTGGCCATTAGTCAGGCATCGTGGGGCATTAAAGGATTGCGAGAGCGGGCATTAAATAAGTCCCTGGGATTTGGCAAAAATGGATTGCGTGTGTGTATTCCATTGTATGCCGATACAATCGATTTACCTTTCTCCTCCTCTTGCTTATTTAATATGGCTCAGTGGATTGCCAGATTATCGATAAACCCAATATCTATGCAAATATAGAAACCGACTTACTTAGACCGAATACGTTCTTACTGCATATACAAAGAACAAATTTTAAATCCCCGATCATTCATTATTCTTTAATATTGGCGAATAGTTATTTCGTTCTTCTTTCTGCAGCAGGACATTTTGTGTTAAATTGATTTCGTACCTGCTTCGGTGCTTGGCTTGCTTAAATTTCGAGCTGTCTAATGAACAAGCTAAAGACGTGACTCTCAACTTTCATAACTTGTTTCGTTTTGGGGAAACTTCGCACAACTTTGCCTGAGTGCATCATAAGTTACACCGAGACTGCCGCAACTTAAGTTTTCACTTGCCATTTGCAACTTTTCGAATGCACCTTCATGCCAGAGAGTCGTGCACAATTTCAACTGGCTCAGTTGGACACACCACACCGCACCACACGACGTCTAATACCACTGGTATCGTTCTTTCTTTCGTGCCACATTCGGCATGCATGAAATATTCAGGGTGTAATAATGAGTGGCCGGGTGGAAAAGAGGCAAAATTGCATTTCAAATGTGCCGCAAAATTGCCAACAATTTTCCAACAGTTGACATGTTAAATATGAGAAGCCAATTCGAACCTGAATCAGCAACCTCTGAGCACCCCCTTTGCACCTGAAACCACAGGCGAAGTGGGACCGAAGCCTTATTTTCATAACTGTACTGGCACATTAACGACATTTACTTTTCTTGAGGATCCATCTAATTGGATAATTTGTTTCACTAAATGTTGGCAATTTGTTGCACTCGTTTTCTAACGCAGTTATGACGTAGTGCAGGTAAATTGTTACTAATTTGCCAACTGCCTGCAATTTGCTTGCGCTCAAAAGTAGGCAACATAATTTTAGCTGGCAGCCATTTGCATATTCTGCTCATCTGCCCTCGAAAGTAGGCAAGAGTATTTTGTCTGGCGCTTTTTTACTTCGGCGCTCAAAAGTAGGCAACATAATTTTAGCTGAGTGCGATACATGAGTTTTTTGCCACAGTAGTAGTCCAAAAACGCTTTTCTCGCTTCTCTTCATTTAAACTTGGCTTCAGTTCATATCGAGACCGACAATCTTGGTGCGAAATCATAAAGGAAATGGAGGCATTCATTAGAGGACGCTCACTTGGTTGTAGGGCGGAGCAAGGCAGGGCAAACAAAGCGCGTTGTTCAAACGGAAATAATTAGTCGACTTTTTGCCCGGCCAGAGCTTCCGGGCGGCCACTTAAACGGGATTATTATTATTATTACAGCGATTATTTATTCCGGTTTCTGTTTGTGTTGTTGCTGCCTTTTGCAGGGATTTGTATTTTTGAAGGAACTGCAAAGTTAAGTGGGCTATTACAAAACAACGAAATTAGGTTAGTCAAGCGAAATTCGCCTTAAATGAGACGAATATTAATTAAGCTCTTGCACCCTTTGGCCTTTCGGGGTGTCAGCTGCACCCTACAACGAGAAGTGAGAAGCGTGTATTTTGCAAATTATTTATGGCTTTTGCACATTCTGAAGAAAACAGCAATTTTCATAATTGAAAGCAGCCAAGCAGTCGCGTATGAGTGTGTGTGTGAGTGAGTGTGTGAGTGTGTGTATGAGTGTGTGTGTGTGTGGGTTGCTGCCGAAAAGTAGGCAACACACAATGCAGCAACTCTTGAGAGCAGACACCAGCGAAGCGCTTCCGTATCCTTGGCCCCAAGATCCATTGGCATCTTGCCGAGCTGATACCCTGCAGAGGGAGACTCTTTTGTTGACAGCTAGTCGTGGCACCCCTTCCGTGACTAGCTTTTTTACAGGGTGCTACATGCTTGGCAGGCGCCACAAAATGCAATTATGCAAATGAGTGGCAGCTATTTTGGGAATTCAATTCGTAATGCACTCATGTGTTCACACTGCTCTTCACGTATTCATTTCAATTAGAACAATATGATAATCAAACTGATGCTGCTGCAGCAGTGTGTCCCATAAACGCCAACTCTATGCGTGGGCGTTCTGCAAATGTTAACGTAATTAGTAGGCCAGAACGGAATCCAAAACAACTCGAGCAAAGTATTTGGCTCAGAGCTGAATGAACCGAAAATATTTACTACCCCGACTGGGTTATCCTTGCCATGTATCTGTGTTAATTGTCGGCCTTTGTTGGCCTGGCCAACGGGACCTGGTCTCGACACTCGACACACTGTGTGCGCTAATCGAATCGATGTTGTACTCGCCCCGCAAACTAATTGGTGGAATTACGAGCGTACGTAGGTTGCTGAACATATAATTAAATGTGAAATTAATAGTTGGCGAAGTGAATCCAATGAGGGGAGTGGAGAGAGCATTCCCAGTAATTGAGTTCGAATAATATAAAGATTGTGTTTGACTTAATTTATTTGCGACTAGAAATAAAACAATCTCACACACTTTCTTTTATAAGCAAGCCCGTATCAGTTTATTATGAAACGCCTTGTAAAATGAGTTATTGGATCTGAAATTGCGCAGCAAAAAGAGAGAAACATAGAAGACAATGGAATTGCGTCTCTTTTTCAGTAGCAGACAAATTTGATTTCAATTATTTCTCAGACGCAGTGCCTGTAAAACCTATTAAAGGATTAACTACGTACAAAAGGGCCAACTGAGTTCTGGGAAATGCCAGATTTTTCGTTTAAGGTTCATGGACTCGGCAGGCAATGAAAGGACAATGGGATATTAAATTTCAAAGTGATAATTCAATTTGTGTACTTTTTTTTCAAGCGATGCTGCTAATTTTATTTCGTACTATAATAGTATTGTATTAGAGTAATAATTGCTTAATTAATGAGTTGTCTAACTAGTGGGTCTCTCGTACATTATGCGATTCGCTTTAAGGCCAACTAAGCTGTACAGTGTAGTAATTGATTGCTCACACGTCACGTTGCACACAGAGAGGCAGAGAGAGAGAGAGAGAGATGGAGAGAGAGTAGCGCACTGCGGTAACGGCATAATAATCAATAAACTTAGCGTTAAGCTCATTGCTAATCAGAACGAGAAGGCAGCTATGGACTAGCCTGGAAGTCAGTTCAGTTCGTGCTCAATACTCGACGCTAATTAAGGTAGCACACAATATAGTACGTTCAGCCCTTGACATTTGTGCTTATTAATTGCCAACCTGCGATGCTTCCAAATAAATTTCTCTACCATAAATTGACGCCTATTTCCGCTGGCAGACGGATGCAGCTGAAATGAAATCACTTAAAGTTCAGGATCCCATTTGCGGCATTGTTGCGATTTTCTTTTTATCAGAAGTTTCCGCTTTCAATTTGTTCCTTCGTTGAGCAACATTGATTTTCAATTGTTCGATTTTTATTTACTTTTTTTTCATTTCTGCGACTCGAGACTCTATTCACAAACGTCGAATTCGATGACGTAGCTGAAGGTGTTTACCAAAAGTCGAAACTCGTTTCGATTGAGCGCAGCAAATTGCATTTCCCAGCGGGGTCTCTTCTCATCGCTGGGCGCACAGTTCGGATGGGGTTCTTCCACTAGCATTACCCTTAGTTCTTTTGAAAACTGATTTATCGGCTTGCCTGCTTGTCTGGCAGGAGAGAGGAAAACAGAAACAGAAACAGAAACTCTTGATACGCAAATCCCTTGAACAACGAGCGAGTGCGCTCAGATTGTCCTAGCTCATGTGTATGCAGTTTTATTGAACCCACTGTAGCGTAAATTGATTTGTGCACACGACGACGACGACGGAGAGGAAAACAAACAGAGGTGTTCAAAAGATTTTCTGCGTATTTATTTTTGCTCTGCATACCGAACGATGCAATACGATTTTTCTGGTAGATACACATAGAACACAAATATATTTTTCAATATATCATGTTTTCTTTCTAACCTACTTTTCAGGGACTTTCTCACCGAATGCTTGTTCCCCTCACCGACAAGGCCATACGAATTGCCTTGGGAGCAGAAAACGATTTGGGCCATCGTGTTTGGTCTGATGATGTTTGTGGCCATTGCGGGCAATGGAATCGTGTTATGGATTGTAACAGGTAAGTCCATCGCTGTAGCATTAGCTGTAAATTTAAGGCATTTAAGCGTATTAGAAACAAGTGCAGGAATCGCGCATACGCCGCGTATGCTGCACATCGATTCGAGCGAGTGCGAAGAGTCAAGGACGAGCTAGGACATTGACAGTCACACAGACACGAAGCTGGCAGGCAACTAATATCCGGTGCCAATGCTTTTGTCTCTGCTGACACGTTTCACGTTTTGACCATTTGCTTCTTTCTCCCCCTCCTTTTCGTCTTACGTTTCTGGTTGCACGTTTGGCCGCAGGACATCGCAGCATGCGCACAGTCACGAATTATTTCCTATTGAACCTGAGCATCGCCGACCTGCTGATGTCCTCGTTGAACTGTGTCTTCAACTTTATATTCATGCTGAATTCGGATTGGCCATTTGGCTCGATTTATTGCACCATCAATAATTTCGTGGCCAACGTAACGGTATCGACATCGGTCTTTACACTGGTCGCCATCTCCTTCGACAGGTGAGATTACTTCGTTTGAATTCCTGCAGCGACCTCACTTAATTCGTCTGCCTCGAAATTCACATACATACGCCTGTCTATTCATCCTTGCAGATACATAGCCATTGTACATCCGCTAAAGCGACGCACGTCACGCCGCAAGGTGCGCTTCATCCTGGTGCTCATCTGGGCCCTCAGCTGTGTTCTCTCCGCACCGTGTCTGCTCTACTCCAGCATCATGACAAAGCAGTAAGTAAATTGCCTGAATAAAATATGCACTCAGTCTCCTCAGTCTCAGTTATATATTATCATAGTTTACAGCTGCAAGAGCCAATCACGTTATGCATTAAGCTGGGCACACACTGAAATCGATAACAATTCCATTTACGATTACTCATTAATTATATACGTTAAGCTTAAAATCATTGACTTATAAAACCACAAAACATTGTTTAGTAGATGTATGTTGTGGGATGATACTCTGTTAATTATTTAACAGAGATAGTTAACATAGCTCCCTGCTTATGTTAAAGTGTAATACTAACACTGCTTACAACGTTATCGATAACTCCTTTTTCGATCGCAACAATTATTTGCGTGTCTCAATTATGAAAGAATCACATTTCTCTAACTTAACTTCGAAATAATTGCAGGTCTTAAAGAGTTTTAAATTCTTACGTATGCTAAGAAATCGTCTCCGGTCGGGATTAGTCGAACGACTTCTTTGAGCTTAACCACATCCAGACTGAAATCGATTTAAATGCGTCGCGCTGCGAAGTCGGTCCCCGTAAAACCTGCCGCAATCAATATAGGGGATGTCTGTTTATGAAGGTGACAGGCGACCGCAGTGCGTCGGGCATCGAGTGGCGCGAGTTGGTATGGGTTAGGGTTTCGGGCAGTTATTACCTGTCTGCCAGTTGCATTGTTAATGGGCTCCACGACAAATTCCCGACAATGGGGAGGCATCTCTTTTAAGTGCTTGTGCCACGACGCATAAAATTTGCCATAATTTTGTAAATTAGGTTTTCAATTTGCCATCAAACGGGCATAAATAATGTTGACGATGAGACGGGGACGGGGAGAGGCGCAGTGTACAACAAAAAGGAAGGAAAACCCGTCTGGACAAGTTTCTTTTAGGGCGTGAAAATGTTTAACGGCACTTTTGGGTTCGCTTTACTTTCGGTAATTAAATGATTATGATTTTATATTGATGGGATGATGATGATGATGATGATATTGATGATGATGAAAGTGTTAAGAAGGCAATCATGTGGAAAACCGATAAACTTGTATAATCCCGACGACGAGATAATTATCAACTAAAATGAGTCACAATTTTCTTTCAGCTATTACAATGGAAAATCACGCACAGTTTGCTTTATGATGTGGCCCGACGGAAGATATCCCACATCCATGACGGATTATGTGTAAGTACAATTCCCCCAAGCGACAATATCGAACTCATTTCGTGGTCCCATTAGCTACAACCTAACGATATTGGTATTGACCTACGGCATTCCCATGATCGTCATGCTCATCTGCTACTCCCTAATGGGTCGCGTACTCTGGGGCAGTCGCTCGATTGGCGAGAACACGGATCGGCAGATGGAATCGATGAAATCGAAGCGCAAGGTAGTCCGCATGTTCATAGCGATTGTGTCCATCTTTGCCATCTGCTGGCTGCCCTATCATCTGTTCTTCATCTACGCCTACCACAACAATCAGGTGGCATCCACCAAGTACGTGCAGCATATGTATCTGGGCTTCTACTGGCTGGCCATGTCCAATGCAATGGTTAATCCCATAATCTACTACTGGATGAACAAGAGGTAAGATTCGTCGATAGCCCCCTAGTAAGGTTGTTGCCTAACCCAAGAAAACTCCTTAGGTTCCGCATGTATTTCCAGAGGATCATTTGCTGCTGCTGCCTTGGCTTAACGCGTTATCGCTTCGATTCCCCCAAGAGCAGGCAGGCAAATAAAAATAGTTCCAACAGGAATACAAGAGGTGTGTAGCTCAATGAGTAGCTCAAACTTAAACTGTATCTCCATATATCTGTATCTGTATCTGTATCTGTGTCTGCTTCGGTTTCTCTTTCTGTGCAGCCGAGACGAAAAGCCAGTGGAAACGCAGCACAATGGAAACACAAATCCAGCAGGCACCGGCCTCATCGTCGCGAGAGCGACAGCCCACGATGCAGGGTCTCAACCATACCGCTGTCGAGTGCATTGTAGAGCGGCCGACGGACGACAATAGTTCACCCATTTGTCTGTCCATCAACAATAGTCTGGGCGAGCGACAGCGTGTAAAAATCAAATACATTTCGTGCGACGAGGATAACAATCCCATTGAACATGACCACGATACCAGCAGTCCCGGCCTGGCTCCGTCACCGTCTCCGGGTCACGGTCAGGGTCACGGTCAGGTTCACGGTCACAGTCACAGTCACAGTATCAATCAAAAGCACAGCCACAGCCACGGGCGTTATCACAGTCAAAACGTGCGGGCGATTCAGCAACTGTGATGGGAGGAAGATGAAGTAGGCGGCTATCAAATTCAAGTTCGTTCAGTGGTTTCGCTTCAAGAGAGCCAATCAAAAGGAATATGAGAAATTAATAATAAAATGGAATAAGGAATTCCAATATGTAAATATACAAAATACGAATTTGCGGTTGTCAGGCGCGCATAGAGCAAAGCCAGTAGGAAAAGATTAGAGTTTTCGAATTTTATTAGGGTGTAGGAGACTAACCAACCCCATCCTCCCCTCTTTACCCTCTTGTAGTCATAGGTATCATCGAAGAGCTGTAAGTTTTAACTGTTGTAAATTGCTAATTAACGTGATTGATTAATTAACACTCAAGTGTGTGTATTTGTTTAACGGTATAAACTAATCCCCGCGAGGAGTTCGCTGCACTCGACTGCTTGTGTAATCTAATTAAAACACGCGAGAATTCCACAGCAATTTCTAATGGACCCGATGGATTCCCTATCCCCCATTCGCATTGCATAATTGCGTTGCATTTTCCATTTTCCAAGTGGGAAAATTGTGCAATCAAATGCGAAACTCGACCATTTGCCTGATAAAAACATGGCATGTAAATTGTATTATTCTTGTGCATTTATGCAGGATATGTGTATGTTAAAGTTTCCCCCTCCCACATACACACACATCTAAACATCCACACGGACACACAAACACACACCTATACATGTGAGTATGTAATTGTGCAAGTGTAAATAAATTGTATAAAAATTATGTGCAAATTTAACTGAAGCGGTTTTTTTCTATTTTTAACAGACTTTTTCCCCTCCTATCGTTATGTTAACCTTATGTTATGTTCACTCACATTGGCTTAACAGTGTGTATCGCTTACACAGCTATCGATATCGCTGATGGTTATTTAACAGAAGGCTAATGCAATGTCTTGATGTTATTAGTCTATGATCGACTAGCAGCAGGCAGGTCGTTATCTTCAGTAATTGGGTAACTTTGTTGCGTTTGTAAACTTAAAGGATTCTTTTCTTACTTGAGACATTTCCAAGCATTCGAGCAATTCGATTTGGAATTCAGTAAATGCAGCCTTTGGGCCATGCACGAATTTGCCGCTTTTGTTGGCCCATTCAACTCAACTTATAACCGAGCGAAGTTCACGAACTGCGTTGGGTTAAAGGTCGTGCTGTCAGCAATGAATGCAAATGAGTTTGTCGTTTGTCCGTCATCGCATCAAAAGTGCCAAAGCCAAGAATACTTTGCCTTTTTCTGAAGTGCACTCACTGCAAACGAGTGGATGCGAGGTTGCGCATTAAGAGATTTGCTGGCCCGGTCAAGATGCTTTTCATGTCCAAATGTCAACAAAATGTTCACAATTCACTCAATATCAGCATCAGCCATCGGCCCCTTTGTCTGACTGTCTGTCTGTCAGTCTGTCTGTCGTCTGTCCATTGCAATCGCATTAAGACGTCTCCCAAAAATCAAAGCTAATCGAATCTGGAAATCAGTCTCTGCAACCGAGACTGGCCCAGTGTGCGGCATAAGAAGTAATGGACTAGGTGGGCTGTATTTGCGTTTGAATAATCAAACGCAGCCGAGAGGAACTAAACAATTTGCAAGGCAGTTCATGTTGCCAGAGATGTGGTAAGAACGTTTCTTATTTCCACACACTTTGCAGCGTGTTTTCCTTGCCGCGGCGCCTATTAATTCGCATTGCGCACAAATTGCGTGTTGTGTTAACTTGGCGATAAACCCTATTTACTGTTAGCTCTTCGCCATTTGCTGTTTGCTGTTGCCTGTTGGCTGGCGCTGTTTTTGTAGCCTACAACACATTTAGCGTAATAGGATTTTATGGGTTTTCGCAGAGTGAGTGAATGAGTGAGAGCGAGAGAGAGAGAGCTAGAGAAAGAAAGTCCCATTGAAATGCCATTTAATGGAATGAAAGCATAAAATAACAATTTGCATAATAAGATGATTTTCGGTTGGCGGTTTCTATTGCGATGTCACCGTATCGAGTTCTTACCCATCCCTTAGCCCCCTTTAGCTCCCATCCCCTCTCTCTTTCGCTCTTACTCTCTCTCTCTCGACTTTTTCTCTGTTTCACTACAAGTCATTGCCATGACATCGAAAGCCTTCGAGAGATTCAGTTCAATGGAATTCCTTATGTGTGCTCAGTCGCTATCACATGATATCATAGGAGAACTCCTAGCCATGTTGCCAGCAGCAACAGACATCCTCTTGACAGCTAGCTTTTCTCCCCATCCCATCTTCCCATCCCCGAATTCATTTGGCGGCACACATTAAATGGCAATCAATTCCCAAATGGTATGCACAACATATGTTTCGTTGTGTGTGTGTGTGTGTGTGTGGTGTGTGGGTGTGTGTGTCTCATGTCTGAGAAGAGTTTCGAATCCAGTTAACGCGCAACAGTTGCCCAACTAATTGGACAGTCTAAGAAAGTACCAGGATTTTATTATCCAATAAATATTCTCTGTAATTCCTGGAAGCGAACATTGAAAAGTTCCTAGTTATGTTATGGGCTAGCTAGAAGTAATCCCTAGATAGTTGTGTAGGGATTCGTGCGCTGAGGGTGTTGAAATTGATGTGACAGAGCATCAATATATACAGTAATAAGTTCATACTGTTTCAAAGTAAAAGCAATAAAAATTCTTTTATTTCAACAATGTTAAATAAGAAGAACACTTTCTTTTTCTCTTATTTTTGCATATATTTTGAAGGAGTTTTTGGGGACTGCTTAGGAAAATTTAAAAAAAATTAACGAATTAACGAATTTATCAATCCTATACAGACATATATACTACTTTAGGGTTCAGTTATTTGATAAAGGTCGGCTGTATAATGTAATATTTACACTCATGCATGCGAACATGTACTATGTAATTCCATAAATATTCTGTACAAATTATGTTCCCCATTTCTCTCTTTCCCTCCTCCCTCTCTCTCTCTCTCTGCAAATGTCATGTCACTGTCAAATGCAAAAATAATCCCGAATTGGGGAAATGTATTTTTCCCAGAATTTCTTGTAACAAATTCACATTTGCAGATATTTTTGGAACTATTTTTTGGTGCAAACAAGTTTCAGGGAATACATACACGACGCATAGCGCAGAATGTTCAGTCTGACAGACAAGGCATGTTAATGGTTCCAAAGGGGAAGGCATCGGGATACGAGGGATAAATGTAATTGGGATGCCAACTGATTCTAATTGGAATACGCTCATGTGCTGCAAATTGACAGACATTGAAGAGGGACGCAAAATGAATTTCTGCTGCATTAAAACTGATTAAGCGGTATTCGCAGTGGAAAATTCAAGAGCAGCCGTAGGAATCAGATTAAAAGGCCAACTTGAAAGGAGGAGTTTGTAAGGCACCATTTCTTTGCTAGTACAAAATTTAAAAACATTTAATTTACTTATTATCCATGTTATTTTTTTTTTAACTAAATCTATTGGAACTTATCACCATCAAAGGAAACTGTTAAGCTGCTGTTACTTCTTTGCGAATAAAAGAAAACTGTAAAGCTGCTGTTAATTGTTTTCGAATTAGATAACACTGACGGACCTTCGATAACCGAAGTTATCGATGATCCTCGATACGTAGAAAAGTGATGTGCGATTGCTGTCGCATTTCCTGTCACCAAAAAAGGGTTGTAGTAGTGTTTGCTTGAATTCCTGATGTCACAGTATTCCAATCAGTTTCGGCCAAATGTTTTCAAAATTTTAAATTAATTTGTACTTCAAAATGGAGCCTGAAGCCTCTGGCAGCATTGAAGGAAGTATTCTTGGCCTCCCACAGAGCTTTGAAGCCTATTTCCTGGAGGAAATTCAACGTGGCGAAGTTCTGATCACCGAGGGTAACTTCGAGGGGGGCACAGATCATCTGGTGAAAACGATCGTTGAATGTAACGACCCGAACAAGCTGTTTAGATATTTAGAGGCAACAATGCCCAAAGAGGTATCCACGATGGTTTATAAAAAGCTCATCATTTACAACCAGACCATGCAGAAGCCAAAAAAGAAGACGGATGGCCCTACCCAAGATTCGGCAGCAAGCAGCGTAGCAGTGCCGAATGAGCCGAATGAGCCGAATGAGCCGCACGTAACCGAGTAACAACAAGTCCCTTCAAAATGAAGTGACGGGAAATTGCTTCTTAAAGTTTGATATTATCTGCTCTCATTCAATAAATAACATATTAAAAATCAAAATGTTTTTTATGCCTTCGACCTTTGAAATGAAATGGTGTACTTTGTGCATATGTATGTAACAGGGAAAAGGAGGCGTGGTAGTCCTCATAGGGTTAATACATATATATTCTTGAGCCATGTAAGTCTGACTGCCTGTCTGAGACAAGGGATCTCAGCTATTAAAAAAGCTAGAGAAACAAAACTTGACTTGAGTTTTCCTGTATATCAAAGGCAGATAAAGTTTATTTCAAAGTCTTGTTTTATTTAAAATTCATTGAAATCATTGAAACATATATCAAATCATGAATACATTTGTACATATCTTTTAAAAAGACTCTCGGCAGGCTTTGAGAGTGTTTGCAAACACAGTACTCATATCAGTTTCAGAACAAGTTCGTCAATTAAACGTATTGAAAAACACACAATTTACTTTTTCCCAAACACATTTCGTATATGTAAAAAATTCTTTTTTAAAAATGCTTGGAATATTTGTAAACAAAACGTCCTTCGGCATTTTGGCCGGCTTGGCTAGCGCCACCTTTTTTGGATATTGCGTTTACTTTGATAAGAAGCGGCGCAGCGATCCAGATTTTAAAAAGAATCTCTTTGAGAGGCGTCGTCGTAATCGCAAGGCTGAAGAGGCTGATAATGACTTTCCAAATTTAAAGGATCACAAGTCAATTGAGCGGTATTTTATGCAGGAAATCCATCGTGGTGAGATGCTCATCACCGAGGGTAACTTTGAGGGCGGTGCTGATCATCTGATGAACGCGATCGTTGTCTGCAACAAGCCGGCTAAGCTGCTCGGCGTTTTGCAGACAACGCTACCCTTGGAGGTGTTTACCATGCTCGTCGTGAGGCTGAACAATTACAACACGAGCTTGGAGCGGGCGCAGCATGTTTCGGAGGCTCTTCCACAGCCATTGATAAGAGACGATGGCAGTGTTGAATGAACACGAATATATTGTATATTACACTTAACTAAGGAGACAGCAGCAGCATGCATGTATTTCAGTTGATAATTTACAAAATTTATAATTGTTTTTTTTTCTTTTTCAAGTTTTTGAATATGCAAGATCATTCGCCTTTAAGATGCTGATGCTGAGAGATGTTTAAGTCAGTCAGCTTAGCAACAAGGTCGACTTTTGCAATTTTTGAAATTCGTAGCATACTTTTCGGCACAAAGTACACAGCGCGGAGACGGTCTTGCTGCTGCTGCTGTGTTTACTTTGTGTCGTCTTAATGCATGTGTGTGTGTGTGTGTATTGCCTTGAGGGCAAACAATTTTATTGGAATACAAAAAATGTGAAAAGTTCTCCGCGATAATTGCTGTTGTTGTTGTTGTTGTTTTTGTTTTGTTTTGTTGCTGTTGATGGTGGTGCGAGTGGTAAACGTAGAAAATATGCTGCAGGCGTACTTGTTTAATTCAAGCTCCCCTCCCCTCGCCACACACTCTCATACTGCTGCCATTACTTTGCAAAGTATCAGCAAAGTTTGAAATTAATGACTTTAATTATAATGTCGGACACATCAATCGCCATCGCCATCGCCATCGCTTCCTCTTTCCGTTTATCTCGTTGCTGGGCTCACAGTTCACAGTTTAATGTCTGCCTTGGTAAATAAGATAATTAAAGCCAGTTTCTTTAAGGCTTTAAATTTAATCTATGCAGTTGCAAAGACGTAACATTGCGAGGTGTTTGCGATTCGTCTTGGCAACATGTAACTGACTTCTTTGGAGAGAGAAACATCTGCCTTGCCTTCCCAACTTGCTGCACATAATCTTGGTATTATTCGAAGGCAGATTAAGCCAATGCGCAAGTAATGATTGAAGGGCATTTGCGTAGTTTATATAAGTTTTATTGTCTGAGAGGGAAAGAACAAGAACTGCCTATCCCATTCCCTTCTTTACGACCTTCAGTAGTTGCTCGTCAAACTCCAAATGAGTTTCCACATCAATTGTTTGCCAAGATACTTGTACAATTTAAAGACGATTTCGACCACACACACTCACACTCACACACTCATCCAGTGTGTTGGTTCAGTAGCTGTCTACCCATTTGCAGTGTCTGCCCGCCCAGCCCAGTGGCCTTTCTGTGTCAGTTCTCTCGCCCGAGGTGTAAAAGGGACGAGGGAGCCTTGGCCTGACACTTTCCGGTTGCCTGAGAAACATCTCTCGCACTTGACAGGCAAATAGACTGAGCTCTGGGGAACAGGTTCACTTGGTTATCCTGGCCATTGCTGTGGCTTTAAATCGCCACTTCTGGCAGGGGGATGGGATGGCATTGTTCCAACTCAAACTGCGTTTATGCTTACTTTGTGTCCGTTTGTCCGGGCTGTGGCTGTGTCTTAAACTTGGCCTGTTGGCGCGCTGTCATGTTGCCCATTAGGGAAACATGTGGCGAGTATTAACCCCGTGAATTTCTGGCCAGGGCCATGGTCAGGGACATCTTGACGAAGGGCACTCGTGACGGCTGGGAATGCCGGTTCGAACTGTGCAAAGGTCGTTAATCTGAATAAAGTTGGGACAAGAATTTCGCTCAGGGGTTTTGCTAAGATGCCGCTGCAGAGATTGCTTTGATTTGTGTGCGGTTTTCCGATTGACTGCACACGATTTGGCTTGGCCAGATTTTCCAAGTATTTTCACGCTTTTCTGCCAATGGATTAAAACGTATGTATGTCGGTTATCTGGCTCTTGTCTTGTCTTGTCTCGTCTGGAATTTCATTTGTTGCCCGGCCGCCCTGGCTACCACACCCACGCTGCAAGTCAATGTAATTATATAATGCGATCTTTGTTCGGCCCCATTGTCCTGCAATTACGCGAGGCGAATAGCTGCAGTCGAAGGCGGGAAAGAGTGGGTAGGAAGGCGTCAGTCTCGACGCCGCTTTGTTGCCAGACTAATTTCCAAAATTGAGCCAAAGGAGGAGGCGCAGGGACGCAGGGACGCAGGGCAGCGGCAGACGAATACAGAGTTCCATTAGAATGCTCGCAATCTACAGAGTCGCCCCCGAAAAAGAAAGCAGAGCAGAGCACAAAAATTATCTAATTTAATGAAAAATTATTTGATATCCTTGTTGTCCTGACAGCCGTGACTCGCTGCCATGTCGCAGCCAGGAGCAGCAGCAGCATCGGGAACAGCAGCTGGTTGCCAGCGTATATAATAGAGCCGCATACTATATACTAATTAGACATCTGACAGTCCACGCCCTGCTCCCCCGGACGGGCAATCTAACTTCGTTAGCCTTGATAAGGTCGTCATTAGGCAACCTGAATGCCAAATGTCCTGCGATCGGAAAGGGAACACACTGTCTAGCAGCTTATTCTCGAATGTTACGAATCTGAAGTTATGACGCACAATTGGAAGACATATCGACAAGGAAATAGAGTCCCCATTTTAAACTGCAAAGTCTTTCAAAGTTGAGTGAGTTTAAGAGCAGAACAAACAAGATGGAAAAGTATGCCGAAGGGAATATGCTCTTTGAGCTTTAAAAGGATTTTTTCTTTAGCACTTTCTATATCTTAAATATATAGAGTTAAGTAGAATTCTATTTGTTTACAGCATGAAAAACATTCATACTACAAACCTGAGTCAAGTTCCATGATAGATAGGATAACTTATCTCTTCCATTGCATAGAGTTCAGGTCTTTTCTTTAAATGTAGTAACATTTAAACGAACTCAAAACGGAAATGTGAAAAACTTTCGCTTTTAATATTGCTCGATATATTGCCAACATACTATACTTTATACTCTCTACCATCCGATTGAATTGCTATGAAGTCATTCATGCCTGAGTTCGTCGGATCCATCGATTTTCACAGCTTTATTTATGCAGAAAACAAAAAAAAAAAAAAAAGAAAACACCAACGAAAACATTTGCTGCATTCAGAGTAAATTAAATTAAAACTCGGCCCAAAGCGACCAACAATTGTGTGGAGGGACATATGTGTGTTTTCAGGCCACTTGCCAGCAACATCAACAACCGTACCATCTCCTTTCCTTCCCACCTCCTTCGTTCCCCCGTGAATTGCATGTCCAGTCGAATAAACAGAAAATGCAATAAACAATCACAAGAAACAAAAAATAAACCCAAAAAATGCTTGGGAAAGGCAAAAAATAGTTTGCTCTTTTGGCACTTTGCGCTTTGCCCAACTTTTTTGGGCCTTTGCCGTCGCGACGGAACTCACAGGAGAAGGCAATACCAAATACTCTGACAATATTTTTCCATACGCCGACATTTATTTCCGCACGTGTGTGCTTGTGTTTGTGTTCGCCCTGTGTGTGTGTGTGTGTGTGTGTGTGTTAAGGCAAGCTTTGCTTCATCTTTTTTGCAGTTTTTCGCACGTTTCACAATTTGTACCCTCAGCTGTTTTGAATTACATTTTTATGTTTGCGTTGTGTGATGTGAAAAGTCAGTGGAAACTGCGAAAAACCCACATACGTTTTCATATGTCCCCAGAGACTCTCTGCGAAGCGGATAGAAGTGAAAAATAGTGAAATAACCCAAAGTTAGCGTCATAGCAACCTGTGAGAATCTCTTTACGTAGACGGAATGGAAATACATGGAGAAGGGGCGTATCAACAAGATGAATCCTTATTGCGAATATATTTTCTTCTAAAATATTTAATTCAGTTTTGGAATAAGTAAATAGAAATATTTACTTTAGTTTTTAAGTAAATATAAATTTGTAATTCCGCTTTTGATCAGTCTTTTACGCATTGTATTATAAACAGCACCAGCGGCTTGAAGTTAATGCAGCATCTTGCTACGTTGAAGCAGTATTTTAACGAGCGTCCTTAGTCATTATATCTACATATATATTACTAACAGAGAGAGAGAGAGAGAGAAAGAGAGAGAGGCTGCAGGACGAGAGTGGGTGTAATGCAGCATGCTGGGATTAAGTTGCAGCTACTTCAGCATATCTTTAAGCGAACTAAACCAGCTTAAATATTCTTTTTGAGCAGGCTATTAATACATATAATCATTCGGAAAACACAGTCAATGCGTACTTGTGGCAATCGTTCACTTTCTTTTCCATTTTGAGACGAGTTAAATCCTCAGTTTGTTGGCGCAGTTTGCTTCATAAAGAACAGATTACTGCTAAGCAAGTTTTATGACTTCAATTTTCACTGAGCACAGCCAGCTGTAAGTACATGCGGTGCACACACAGACACACACACACACACACACACACACACACACACACACACACACACACCCACACATACAAAGGGGTGTGTGTAGTTAATAACTACAACACGAAAAAGAACAAGTAACGAAAGCTACAGTCGAGCGCACCTGGCGGTTAGATACCTTTCACTCAAAAATCTTTTTTTCTTTCTATTGGATACAAAGAGTATACCTATTTATTTTATGGGCTGTGACACGCCCACTTCTGCCTCTTACATACATTTGCACAAAGTGAATATATCCTTTTTGACCATTTGCAATGTGACGTATAAAGGAAACTGCAGCCGCTGCATAGTCGGCAAAGTCTGCAAAGTTTTGCCAGCAACGGCACTTCTCGACTCAGTTTTTGTGTGTGTGTACTGTCTGCTGCTGTGCCTGTGCCTGAGCCTGTGCTGTTTCCTTTACACCCCTGTGCGACTCTGAAATTGTGTGCATGCCAAGAATGTCCTCTGAGGAGGAGGATTTGCGTCACAAAGCCCGCAGAAGCCGGCAGCAAGCTGCATATTGTGTGGCAAAGTTTTCATAGCTGCTGCGACAGATGCTGCAGGCGAGCAGTTTCTAGTTGATTTTCGAGACGATGACGAGCACATCCATTGGGACAACACAAGTGCATTGCATTCGCACTCTAAACAGCAGGGAATAACAAGATTTAAAGCACGAATTTATTGCTAGCTTAAGGGTGACTTTAATTGCAGCAGCCGAAAAGTATGCAATATAATTTTGCACACTGCAGGCACTCTACTAACTCACTCTTGCGCTCTGTTAATGTTATGTTAACTCAATTTGGCTATGTTAAACAACAGATACATGAGGTGCCAATCGATAATTAATTATTTTATTCCTTCATTTTATTCACAGTTGCTAAAGCAATTATGTATATATACAGAATACACACATATTAGCAAACATACACAATCCAACTACACAAATACATATATCCAAGTGCGTTTACAGTCCGAAACGATAAATTCGAATTTGCTTGGATGTCGATGTCGTCTCCGATGACAACGACGGCGCACCTGAGGCCAAGTGGCTGCCCCAACTAGTGGAAGAAAAAGAAAGAGAAGAAAAAAAAAGGAAAGAGAATGATGATAGCTAGCGGGGCGCCAAAGATTAATGGCATGTGAGCCACAGCCGGAGTCAGAGGCAGAACCAACTCGTGGCACGTTCCTGAGCTTTTATTTCACTGCGTCTGCCAAGTTCTGTGCCACAAGGCAATGTTGCGGGGGAAGGAGATGTGGTCTGGTCAAAGGCTAAATAGAACTTACAATCGATAGGTTGCTCTATTGAAAACAGATTTATTTTTAGATCAATAAATATGAAAGTGTTATTATATTACGTTATGCTGCGTTTATTGATTCTATTCTGAATTGCTGACAGAGTGTCGTTGATAAGTCTTCATCTATCTATTCAATTGCCAAGTCAATTATTCCCCGGTCTATCGCAGTCTTGTGCTATTTCTATTCACACACTTGTCAGATCTATTTATTACACATCCGAGTCAGTCAGGAATGAAAATCAGATCTATTAGACATGCAAAATATATATAGGGCGGGAAAAAAACACAATCATTTCTGTGTCAGAAAGTTTAATCAAAATACACACAAGCGCGTTTGTTTTCCAATTTGCATGTGGAAAACTTTCAAGGGCGGCGATGGTTTTATGTCTTTTTCTCTCTCTCTCTCTCTCTCTCTCTTTATTTGTATGTCTATAAGTCTATTATCTTCTATGTCTGTACCACGCCCACATTTAGCACATTTACATATGGCAGCCGCCCACGCTTACAGTTCATTGGGCGTGCAAGAGAAAAAACACTGCAAAGAGACACACAGACTCACTGAAGTATTCGAACAATAATAATAATAATAATAATAAAGGGCGAGGACGAGGGCGGAGGGAGTGGGAGTATGTCCCATGAATAAATTTAAAATGTAAATAAATAAGCAGCCAAAGACAAATTCTAAATATCATAATAAACAAGATAACAAACAGTAATGTAATATGATAGGCACATCTGAAGCCAGTCAACAATGTCCGTCTCTGATTTTTCATTCGCCCTTACACGGATCCCGCGACTCGTAAATATTTATGAACTGCCAACTGGTTATGTCCTCTCGTAGGTCTATTCATTGGTTTCCAGGCGCCTGCAAGTCTTCGGGATATTAAAATTTATTAGTGAATCGCTTCACTTAAATTTTACGATGCGAATTAAAATAAATGACAGCTGTTAAAGCCACTCGAGGAATCAGGGTAGAGTGATTGGGCCACATTCGATTCGCATAACCATAAATTTCAATTAGGCTGAATCACAAACCTTTTTGTTTCCCGAAAAAGACAATTAGAGGGAGGAGAATTTAATACGATTTTCCATTTATTTCGATTTATTATTATAATAACATATTTAATTTGTTTCTGCAACAATAATTAAGCTACTGATTGAATTCCACTGCAAAATTGTCTTCCATTCTCTTACATTGATAACGAATCATTGTTAGGTGAAAATTAAATTCGATTTTGATCGATTGTTGCCACTTCATCGCCTGCAGCCTAATTTGGCGTGAACTAACTTGGCGAGTGAAAAGTTGCCAACTTTGCTTCGAGCTGGCCGTTTAAAGGCCAAGTGGATAATATTTCTCGTTCTCGATTGAAGTGAGTTTGAGTTTTGTCTCATAACTCTTGACTAAAACATAGAATGTTGGCTATGCGTTGCTCGATTAAGGCTACAGGCAAACTTAAAAGGAAACACAGTAAAAGAGAGTAAAAGAGTCTGCTTGCCTAAAGCCAAAAACAGTTTTAATTAAGAACACGCAGCCCTGCCATGTACTGCAACAGTTTGCGCATAGTCCGCACTGTCGTCTTTATTATTCATATCTCTCTTCTGACGGGGCCTGCCTACCTGTCCATGTCCAATGGCAGCAGCCCCCCCTGTAGTAGCCGAGAATATTATTATGAAATATTGGACAGCAAGGAAGTGACACACACACACGTGAGTGTGCGTGAACGGAAAAGGATATTAAAACAGGCCTGGCATTCGGCCATTGCGCGTTGCTAGCTGCCATGCGGCGTATACGTAATATGGCTCAAACGAGACAAGCGGGGCAAGCGAGAAAACGCCAAAAAAGAAAACGTATATATTCTCTGATTCATTTGCGGTTGATTTCCCTTCAGTTCAGTCGTTCATTTTACGTTCCCCCCTCGGCCAGCAGATTTATGGGCCGCACATAATGCTGATTTAATATTTATTACGACAATTGCTACAACGCACAGCAAAATGTCAACTTTTTTAATGCCTCCAGCAGCAGCAGCAAAAGCAGAATTTGTACATCTGCGAAATAAACTTTGCTTATTTAGTTAATTTTCTGTTTTTTGGCTGCTTCTGTTGTTATTTTTATATCTTCACTGGGATTTGGCAGAAAACTGAATTTTTATTTGCAGCTTACAAGTTTTTATGGCCCATACGCTGCGATTGCTGTTGCTGGAAAGTTGCTCGTAAATCTGAAAGGACATTAATTGAATGGACATGGCTTAAGTGGAGTGGAGGGGCACAGTTGAGGGTGTAGTGGGGTAAAGCGCGGAACTAATCCCAGTGGCAGCTCCACTATCTGTAGCTATCGCCTGCAGGCAGCTGGCTCTTCCTCTCCACTCCCCGTAGCCCTCTCTGTTAAGGCTGTACTGCAGCAAGTTTGTCACTCTTCTCGTTAAGGAAGTGCCACATTTTGGGATGACAAAAGCAACAGACAAGCCGAGCAAATGCAAAGTAGAGTGAGGGACCATAAAACTACTCGATCATATCGCAGCTGATTGAAACTGTTTCTAGAGCAGCTTGGAATCAGCTGCCTTTGCTCTGAGGGCAGTATGTTGTCCATCAGATTGCTCCAATGGAATTCATGTGGTTAGTAAATTGTATTGTATAGTTAAATAAAATATTTCCAGTACTAAAACACATCCAAACATATTTAAAGCACACGCTAAACGTCATATGGTCAGACACTCGCACTTGCCCCAAAAAGTATCCTACATTTATACTCTTTGACCATTGAAAATGGTCAAAAAAGGGTATATTCGACCTCTGAGACGACTCAAACGGTAAGGCTTTGCCAAGACAATTGGACAACTTTTCACTTATGTTCCTACTTCACTTATCTTGATATAGTGTTTGGTAATTCTTAAGAATATTTCTCCACCCTGTGATGTTAAGATACAATATTATGATGTACGGATTCTTCACTTCATAAAAGGAAAAAAAATAAAACAAAAAAACTAACTTTATGCAAATGTAGGTAACAGTAGTGTAGGTACGAGGGTCGTTTGATAAGTCCGTGACTTTTTGTATTTGCCGCGCACCTGCTCTAAATACAACACTGCTCCTGTCAGCAGTTATCGATTAACAGCTGACTGTAAAATTTTGAGCCAGCTGCGTTTTTTGGTTTGCGTTTCTATAGGCATCTGAAAGCAGACGATCTCGTGAATTTTAACGAAAATGGAAAAAAGTGAATTTCGTGTGCTAATTAAGCATTATTTTTTGCGTAAAAAATCCATCACCGAAACCAAGGAAAGACTTGATAAATATTATGGGGACTCTGCACCATCAATTTCAATGGTTAAGAAATGGTTTACTGAGTTCCGTTGTGGTCGTACCAGTACAAGTGATGCCGAACGTTCAGGTCGCCCAAAAGAGGTCGTCATGCCAGAAATCGTCGACAAAATCCATGGAATGATATTGGATGATCGGAGAATGAAAGTGCGTGAGGTAGCTGAGGCTGTAGGCATCTCAACTGAACGGGTACATCACATTTTACATGAATATTTGGACATGAAAAAGCTTTCCGCGCGATGGGTGCCGCGATTGCTCACACACGACCATAAGCGCAACCGTGTGACCATTTCAAAGGAGTGTTTGGCGATGTTCAACCGCAATCGTATATATTCCTGCTCAGGATGTAGGTATATATTCCTGCTCAGGATCACTAGCCTAGTCGATTGAGCCATCTCCGTCTGTCTGTCTGTGTGTCTGTCCATCTGTATGAGACAAGAAGTCGTAGCTTTTAAATGTTCCAATATATCATAGACAGATTAAGTTTATATAATCGATTTGCTTAATAATTGCTCACTTGCAATTATAGTTAGCCATATGTAGTATAATTATTTCTGTAACGGATTTTGAAAATTGTGTGAAGGGTATTTTACTGACGGGCGCGCTCGACTGTAGCCTTACCGACCTGTTTTCATCTATTTCTATCTGCGCATCAGTAAACGCTTTTGGCCACTTTCAGCCAATAAAACACACATCATTCTCGCTACCTTTTATCAAAAATAGATTGACATCGCTTTGACCTTGTCTGCTCTACTCTGCTCTGCCTCATATATTTGTGTTAAAATCGAAAACGGAATTGAACACCAATGCAATATGAAACATTCCGCTGAGCACTTTCGAGTGCTCCACATCGTCTGGGTGTCTCTCTATTCGCATGTGTGCAGACTCGAGGTCGTATGAGGTATTTAAATGGCAATGGGCAGGCGAGGCCCGTGTTTAAAGGCAACGTAACTCTGCTGGCTGCCAGGAGGGGCTGCTGGTGCTGCTGTGGGTGGATACAGCCTGGGGAACTAGTTGTATTTATTTAAATTAAGGCAGCTCAGCCCAGGCAGCTGGCCACAAACTGACCAGTCGAAAACTGTTTCCACTTTGTGTACTTTTTATCTGCAAACTTTTGGCACACAGAGAATGCTTTACCGGCACACTGCACGCTAACATGGTACGCGGTACTCGGTACGCGATGCTACATGCCGCTGGGGGAACCCAACTTTGGGTTCGTCCAAACTTTGTTAATGGACAAGCCCGCGGGGCAAACGACGGACGTCGGGTAGGGAGATGGGGGCGTGCTAATGTTGTAGTTTAGTGTTTACCCCGTGTAAACCATGTCCAGCTTCTGCCATTGCCAATGCTCTTTACGCAGCCCGCCTCATCTGAGCCGCAGCTGAGGTTTACCAGCGGATAATTAGACATGAAATCTTTACGCTGCCCTTTTTAGCCAGGCACACCTGTAGCTCCTGTCTCAGACTTCCTACCCCAACAAGACAAGTGCCTCAGACCGTAGCTCTATGCAAATTTATGCGGCAAACGTGACAGAAGCCCGATTGCGTGTGTGAATTCTCTACTATATAGTACACACTATACTCCAGGTTATAGTTGTCTGACAAACGAGATTGGGTCACGTTCCATGAAATTGCGTGTGGCCAACAGGCAAAGCTGTTGCTGCTGGATGTAGCAGGCGCAACTAAGCCGAGACTAAAAATAGCACTACATGGGCATTATAAAGTGCCAACCTATTGACAACTTGTTCCAGCCAATTAACCGTCGCTTGCGGTGCAAATTGGTAATGAATTATGGAGTAACCGCTAACTGTTTCTTTATCGCTTGGATTGGTAACATGGGTAACATGTTATCCCCAACTACCTGAGAGTTCGTGAACCTTGTGACTTTAATTGGAGCAAGATTTGTTTATGATTATGATTTAGAATTATTCAAATATATCAGTTATATTCGACTCGATTCGAATTATTTGATGTTTGCCCTTCATTACATTATTTTAACCTCTTTATGCGTCTCTTTAAAGCTAAAAGTAATGAACACGATAGTGCAGATGTATAATAAATATTTTATATCTTACTCAATGCTTTGCCTAGTTATTGACATCCATTCCAAACGTTCTACGCGCTTGTTGACCAACACCATACAACATCTTCTACATCATGTTTTTCCAGACTACTTGGGCTTCTTGCAAGTCTATCCCCCTGCTCTTCTTTCAGCAGTGCGCAGATTGGGACGCCATATTGCTGGCGATGACCTTGGCACATTCTCCCCATACTTCTCGTTCCGTATACCTTTTAATAACGGTTCAAAGTTTACAACTCTGCCTCAAATTGGCGTGCCCGCTGTCAGCAAAAGGGAGGCCCTATCAATAAAGGGCACAACCTTGAAATTATTAAAAATATATATATATACAAATATATATATAAATATTGTTTGTGTAGTGTATGTGTCGGGGTGGCTGGCAGGCTGGCGAGGAAGCCACAGCAGGGCCATCAAATCGCTTGTAAAGTCGACATAATTTAATTTGCGAACATATTTGCATTCGGGTTAGGCATTTTATGATGCCTTTAACTTCCTTGCCATCCCACTCCCGCCTGCCGTTCCAAACATAAATTAAGCATTTAAAATGCTTCACACTCTAACCGAACGGGGCAAGTCCCTTTCAGCAGGCCTCACTTCTCCCCATCCTTTTCTCATTCCAATCCGAACTCAACTCGCATGAGACTCCACCTCAAGTCGAACGACAAAAGGCAAAGGTTTTGTTTGACACGCAATTTGCGCAGTGCCTCTCCGCCCCCCTTTGGGCACCCCTCCCCCTTCTGCTGTCAGTAATTTAAATGCTCCGCCCGTGCAGTCGTAAACTTTATTTGACAAATTGCGAGCTTAGCAGGAGACGTAGCTGGAACTGGAGTCGGAGTTCCATCAGATTCATCAGAATCAAACGAGTACGAGAACGAGAACGAGTGCTGACTGTGAGTCGTATCAAAATCAATGCAAAACGTGATTGGGGTCGCCAGCGATATACCCAATAGGAGTAGAAAAGAAGCGGAGATTATCTAGAAATGAAGGTGATAAATAGGTTGATCAAGTAGCTATAAAATACTTTAAAGTGGCATCTAGGATAATCCCTAACAAAAAAATCTATTAAGAAAGTCGAGCCGCTTTTAGCACTCTAGGAGATTGTATGTATGCGCATGGTATACCCCTTTTACGAAAGCTCCCTGTCAAGGAGTATAATCACACATTAATGCAACCAGACACGTTTCGACAGTCGCCCCCCTCCTCCCTCCTCCCTTCTCCCACCCCTCCCATCTAACGTATCCCATGGAAGGCCTTTGCTTTCATTTCTTTGCCACATAAGCGGCTTAATTGCACGCCTTTTGATGGCGGCTGCCTCGTAAAAAGGAACGATATGAATCGGACTCATGTCGTTCATCAAATGAAATTCATCCGGCGCAAAGTCTCACATGTCTGCTCTGTTCTAGTCTCTGCTCTCTGCTCTCTGCGCTCTGTCGCAGTTGGGCGTGGCAAGGCGTGTCATGGGGCGGGGGCTAAAGTAAAACGTTCTGAAATTTTCTAATCGACATTAATTGAATCGTTCTCGTAGTGCGTTGCGGTCGGTTGCGTCGTTGCCAGCTGCAAGTTCAATTGCAGAGCAAGCATTTCATTCGATTGTGGTTTGCAGGTTCCAGGGAAAATTACAAGCTGGTAGATACCTCGTAATCCCAGTAGGGCATACACATGCATACAAAATAACGAAGTCATAGATTGAAAATAGTTTTGCAGCAAGAAAAGTTAGGGGAAACCTTACTAAATATACTTACGCCGGTAAAACCCTTTCCCTATGTAATAATATATAAAACAAATTTATATTACGTATACGTAACTGTTGTGCGGAAATAGTTGAAGAAAACCTTATTAAAAATATAGTTATCCAAATCGACATTACGTATACGTATTTGTTGTGCAAGAACAGTTAAAGAAAACCGCATTGAATGTACTTACATATCTAATACTTATGCATTACCTATACGTATCTGCTGTGCCTATTCCCTTAAAGAGCATTGTGTAGTACAAAAAAGTTCAAGGTTCCCAAGGTGTGCAGTATTAAATCAATGCCAAACAAGTCTCCTGATAGTCTGTGAACTCTGCCATAAACCTTTCAGTACAATTGCTGGGCGTACAGGGTATTTGGGGAATTCAAAAGGCAGACCAAGTCAGACCAAGCCAGCTTCAACCGCAATTGGAACGTGTCAAGATTTTTTCTACTGATAGGAATTTGTCACGCACTCGGAATGCGTCCCTCGAGGTGTTGCCGCAAATTGATTATCAATTCGAACAGAAATGTATGATGTTTATAAAAATTAAATCAATCACGTCTCCCAGCAAATGTTTCAAACAGAAAGTAATGGAAGTACCAAAAATGTGTATTAGTCTTATAGTTTAAAAGGGGAAATTACTCGACAGATATCTTACAATATTAAATTCTTTAAACTCCACCTGGTTCACATTTTCTTTGGGAATTTTCCTTCTTACGCGCTTAGCTTAATCGATCCAATGGAAAATTTACAAGCAATTAAGGGGAAATCGCACAGATTGCGTGTTTTTCATTAGAAGAGAGTCAAAACAAAATTGCAAACCTTTCGTACGCCACCCACAGCAATCGGGTTTTTTTCCTTTTTTCCTTTCAAGGGAAATGAGGCATGAAAAACAGTCATAACAACAACAACAACAACAATAACAACAACAACGGGAAGAGGGGCAGAACGGCAGTAAAGTATTAAATTGCTCGGGGCTTTGTTGATTTTTCTCACTCGGCTCCGCGGCATCAGAGTGCGTATTTAATGCACAAGTTGACTTAGGGAGTTAACTTCTTGTTAAGCAGACTCTCTTGCACTAAGGAGCAAACAAGACAGAAGGATGAAATTACATAAATTTAATGCCAAATATCCCGAAAGTAGAGTACAACAATGCTTATGGTATATGTGCAAATCTTTCTTTACTTACGTGTAGATACACACTCAGTAGCTCCGAGTGACACTTGTCTAATTAGAGAAGGCAAAGGACTAAAAAAACAAAGAACACCTGTTATTTTCGGTAAATTGCAGGCTTTAAAACTAAAAGGATGTTATTCCCCCCCCCCCCACCAAGTCTCTCTATCTCTGTCCCTCAGTTCCTCTGTGTCTGCCTAAAGCCTTTCAATTTTAATTAGCCAAGAGAAAGAAATGCCACAATGCAGACGGGACAAGGATGCGATGAAAGCAACAAACAGTGGAATAAATGTCATTTAACAGAGAAAACAATTAAGTTACTGCAAAACGAAGATTAAAGCAATTACACCAAACGAGACAAAGTGGCCCTTATCTAATGGTCTCTTCAATTTGTGCTCTGAAATAATTGTCTCTTTAAATTAAGCCTTAGACCTGAAAAATGTTGCCATTCTTATATATTTTATGAATATTTCAAATTATCAAAAATATGTTATACCCTAAATCAAATGCTCTCAATTTACAGAGAACAAGAAGAGAAGCGATTGGAATAAGAAGAGAGAGGAACAAAAATTGTATTCCCAATCAAAAAGTAATGAAGCAAGCAAAAATACTAAAAATTATCTGTAGAATAAGGCAATAAGCTCAAACGTATATGACATAGTTGTGTCGGGTTTGCCTTTTGCGATAAGGTGCGGTGATTTTTCGGAATTTCCATTTTTATTTTAATGCCAGCAGTTTCTGATCCAGCTCGTTTCGATTTTTTCTATAATACAAGTACAGCATTAAGTAGCAGATAAAGAATTTGAAATAAACGGGGAATTTTTGGCATTTATCACAAGAAAGTTTTAAAGATATCAAGTTTTTGTTCTTCCGATTGTTGTTCAGTTTGCATTCAGATTTGAAACCCTTGAGAGGGTAAACTAATTTTAGCCAGAAGTTTGCCTTAGATGCCTCCGACTCCATAAAAAATATATGTATATTATGAATGAGCATCGACAGGGGAGTTCATAGAGCTTTGACTCAGATTCTCGGTTTTAAAGCTATTTTTATGAAACTTGGAAGACATGCTTCTTATTGGTGTATAAGTCGAAACGAACCAAATCGGATCAATATATATCGATACATCCTGCCATACAAACTATCGGCCGATTGTTGTTAGTTTTCAAGATATCGTTTCCATAACATACCAATTTTCATTAATTAATATATTCAAATCGATTCAAAAAGCTGCCATAGAAACAAAAGGGATTTGCATGAAAATCTATATTTGAAATTATTTATTTGTTAAAAATTGTTCATAACTATAACCCAACTATTTAGTAATGCAACTACCCTTAAACAGGTGTTTGTACAGTACAGCTATAAAAGACATAAATTTAACTTTAAATGGAAAATCTCTGCAAGGGTATAAAATCTTCGGCATGCCGAAGGTAGCTTTGCCCTCTCGGTTTTTGCTGGCTTTGGCCTAGAATTACAGCAGTACATAAAAATAAAATTTCTTTTCCAATAATTTTTTTTGTTTTCATCATCCGAACTTAAAATCTATAATTGCATTTTAACTGTGTGAACAAAAAAACTAAATGAGAGTGAATAAAAATATGTTTTATTTTTGAGTTTTGCGCCAGTGCTTTCTAATGTGAACCAGATTGCGTCAAACAATTCTACTAATACCTCGTTCCAGTTCTAGAGGGAAAGTGAGAAAGAAAATTAAGTTGATATTCGAATGTTAAATCCTTACAAAAATTATGAAAACAACATTGGTGATTCTCCCTCTCACTCACCCAAAGTTAGGAGACCGGTTCACTAACATTGTTATTGCATATTTGGTCCATTTGCAGTTATCGTTTGTCCCACTGTGCAAACTGCACTCTTACCACACTTGAAAGTAAACTGTTACCGGGTAACCGAAAAAACAAGAACAATGGCAGCAAAGTGGAAAAGAAACGAATTTATTTCGGCCTTAGACGAAACATTGGTGCTCTTAACAGATCGACCTTTACTGGGATATTTTCCACGTAAAGTAAGACCAACAACAGCAGCCCGCCCAAAATCCAGATCGATATCAGAAACTCAGAGATAAATTGATGAGACGAGCAAATGGACTGCCAAATGGGCCAAAACAAAAAAAAAAGACAGAGAGAGAAAGAGAGTCCATTTTCCTTCTTTAATTTTCACTTCAATGCGAAGCAGTTATCGACGTAAGGGTAATGTGCTGCGAGAAATAAACGAAAGAAAAACGACCGGAGAGTCGGAGAGCCCTACTCTCCCCACTGTGGGGGATGTGGGGTATGTGGGCGATGTGCTTACCAAGTTTCGTTTCGTTTGGTTTGGCTAGAAACCGCAGTGCCAGTGTTAGAGGTCATGTGGCCAAAGCCAGTGCGGGTTAATTAAGGCTCCGGTTAGTAAAAGTTCTATTCCCAAAAAATTCTTGAAAACCCGTCAAAAAGGAAATCGAAAACGTTTTTGGGATAAAGTCAAGTAGTCAAAGGCTTTATCAATTGCTCAACTTAATTCAGCTCTACTCGAGTTCTCGAGTGCGTATTAAAGAACTTGATGGGTTGACAAGGCGAAAGCCCTTCAAAATCACACAAAAAGATATCTAGCAAAACATGCAGGTTGAGGCGTTTAGGGCCAGGCTCGACATGCAAACATCTCGTGGGCAAAAAGAAACCACACAAAATGAGAAGTTCTCACAGGTCGAGGTCGAGCACACCTCATGGCTTATGCGTCTACAGGGTATCAATATACTCGCGAGATGTCTCAAATTTCTTGACATTTAAATTATGTTTGACGCTTTTTGACGACAGGAAAAACAACAGTAACTTGGCTTCGTTATCTTTTCATTTGAACTACAACAACAACAACACCAATAGGCCAGGAAAAAGCGGCAACAACAATATAAACAACAACAGGACAAAATGCGTAGGATAAAAATCTGCGATTGACGTCAAGGGCAGCATTTTAATGTAAATTATAAGCATGTTTAGCCAGCTTTGATGTATTTTTAGATCCCATTAGCGATGCTGGCAAAATTCGTGTTTGCGAAATGGAGACTTGTCTATTTAAGTCATGATACTCTCTGAATATCGTTTTGCTGTCGACAAAAATCAAATGGAAATTCCAAACAAATAATGCCAAAGCAAAACGCTGCAATATCGAAATACATTATTTATATTGGGCCAATTAGTTTGTGTTAAATATTGAATTTTTTCCTAGAGCTTCACCCTTCTCAACTCAAGTCCTTCCGTTCGAAATGGTATCCACATTTTTAGGAGCTGAACACAAATCCTGATTTGCATAAGGAAATATGCATGGGGAAAATACTATAGAAATATTTTCAAGCGCGGAAATTGAATCTTTTTCTATAAACCGCAAGTGCTGCACCTCGATGAGGCAGAGTTATACCTACGTGTACATCTACCTACATATATCGCACATAGAACATAAATAAATGCCATATCATTTGGTTGCAGTTTCCGCAGTTTGCACTTGCATAAATTAGCATAAACAGCAGGGAGAAACTGGAGCACAACTTGAAACGCAATTTGCATAAGTTCGGGCGGAAGCGATGAAAAATACGACGCATATTTATGCACTTTGTATACATTTTGTAGCACAGTTTTTGGCGCTGTCCGTGGACCGTGTCGAGTATGATTTAATTAGAAAGCGAGAGTTCTTTCTTTTTCTCTCTCATTCGGTGCGTGCCTGGCGAGAATTCCTAATTGAGATTCTACAGGAGCTTGCAGCGTTTGCACAGTTAGTTAAACAGGCAGCACGGGAAGGGGGTGCTAAAGTAATTCCTATTTGTTTAATGCCCCCACCTCGATTTGACAGCTAACCCAGCGCACAGAGCACAGTCACGCCCAGTCCCAGTCGCTTTCGCTTTTATGGCCTGCACGTCGCAACGGCAAATAGAATAGCGAAAATTCTTCACATTTCGTTTACGCGTTTACCGTTTGTCGTTTACCGTTTACCGTTTCTTCTGTGCGCCGCCATCTTCGTTTACGCATGTTCGCCATGGCGCAGCGGCAGGTCGTGAATGTCCCAGCCGCATTCCGCCCCAAATCAAAGCCTCAATTTTATCAGGCAGCTGCCACGCCCACACGCAGTGCTAATCTTTAATTTGAGCAAAAAAAGAAATTAACGAACGAGTATTAAGAAGGAAGATGTGGAAAGAATTCCGCTTCCGTATTTACTTAAAGAGTTTAAGGCGCGTTGGCAATTGAATGTTTTGCTTCTCTCTTTTGCAGCACTCGCATCATGTTCCATCCAGCGTGAGTCGAGGGACAACGCTGCGTATACGTCACACGCACAGTAAATCATGCAGTGGCATGATAAATGGTTCCCGCGAGAGTCTTGTGCAAAAGTGCTGCTCGTCGTCCTGATTGTATTTTTAAGGCAATTGCAGTATGTGTCCTTTTTGTGTGACTCACATGGGCCACATGGGCCCATGGAGAAATCGGAAAAGAAAAGGATGTAGTAAAAGCAACACAGACCAAGCAATTAGGATACTTGAAAAGGGATCAATAGCAGAGGTAATCGAACAGACTCGTTGCAGTGTCAGTGCAATCGCCAATGATGTCGATTACAGCGTTTATCGATATTGAAAATTGCAATTTATTGATAGCTTAGATCGCTGTGACCTTCATAGTCATCGAGTTGCCATTAAAGCGTTTTAAAACCACATTTTGGAATTTCACTTTAAGTCCGTGCTCGGCACAAGGACATGACCAACTACTATGCTCATAAATAAATAATGTGCACGGCGACGACGACGGTGCTTGAAATCAAATTGACTGGAAAAAGGTGAACGACAGTGCCAAAGTGGCTGTGCAAATGTTTGGACAGTGGTCAGGCTTGTTTATTTACTTGATTTGTGTAATATTTTATGCCTGCCCCGCCCACATGCCCAGGAATACTTGTGCTCACCCATTCCACTGCTGTCTGGCCGCTTGAGCCGTAACCAGCGGCACGTGCTCATTAGGTGTTTCCCTCTCCCACCCACCTGCTCCATGCTCCCTGCTCCCTGCTCCCTGCTCTCTGCGTGTGGCGTGTTGCTTCCCTCGCAAGTTTACTTAGCAAGCCGGATAAGTTTGATTTTGTCATGGTAATTGCATTGTTCTATTGTTCTGTTTGTTTAACGTTTGTTTTTTGTTTTCATTAAATGTGTATTTCAAGTGCGTAAGCTTCATTAAGCCAGTCTCGTGGTGGGCACGAACAAAAAGCGTAGCATACTTTTTCGGGCCAGAATCAAGTTTAAATTTGATAAAGTTGGCAACGCGAAGACTCTAAATGCACAGCGCACTCGGACTGTTTGTGTGAATATATCAATTATTAAATAAATATGCAGCGTGTTTAAATTACATATTATGCACATACGTATACGAACATAGCATATAGTTAATTAATATCAATATGCCAGCAAACAGCTGAAATTGTATTTCTCTTTTATTTTAAACATTTAATAAGCTTTTCTGGTCCTTAACATTTTCAATTACATTTAAAGCAATTCACACTCTATGTATATAAGTCTCAATTAAAATAAAAAAAAAAAAATAAAATAATATTTCACAACTTGATGAACGATTTAATAGCCACATGCATATGCTAATGCTAATGCATTTACTTGCATTATAGAAACATAATGCGAACTGAACAAATATTAACAAATAGAGCTTATCATATAAGGTGTTAACTAACTTTCTTGCTATATATTTATACTATAGTATTTAGTTTATGTATAAATAGTATATTTAGAGCACTATATTCCAACACATATCTCAGCTTTCCAAGCTTTGAACTTATATTTCAAGCTGCTCAAACTATCCAGAAGTTCGTAGGGTAACTGCTAGTCAATCATTGCATACAACTATTTTTGATTTTCAACTCGACTTGCACGTCACCTGGCTGCACATGCAACTGACACCGGCAGCCCTTGGCGAGAACGATGCCACGAGCTGTGCTGTTTTTGCAGCATTTTGCACGTTTTGTTGGTCTTAAATATTAGAAAACGATGCCACTTGGCTGAGGGTAAACGGTAGTGGCAAGCAGTGTGGGGGGAGGGAGAGGGGGAAGGGGTTATGCAAGTTTAACCTTCAGCAGGTGCTGCGTTCAGTTAAAAAAGTTCGGGTCGAAGTTCGAACCAATTAATGTGAACGAGAAACAAGGGAAACAAGGGAAACGGAAAGCAAGAGAAGGTAAAAAGGGACGAACCCAAATTTATGCGTTGTCCAGCTCCGGCAGCGTCTCCTTTATCGGGTCGTCGCATCGGCACACACAAAGGACACACTGCACACTGTGGGCGGCAGCAGTTGCAGCCGAGCGCGTAAAATGTTTAACAAGCGCAAAATGTTTGTGCACAAACAAAGCGACGGCAAAAGATAACAAATGATTTTGGGCGCTCGTCCTGTCCCATTCCTCCTAGCCCGAACTTGGGAGATTTCTTTTTGAGTTGCCTAGACTTGAGACTTTGCTGAAAATATTTAATTAAATTTAAAAGCAGCTGTGGGTTGATTGCAGCAGCGGAGGCACTGGAAGCAGCCGTCGTTTGATTAACTCAGACAATGCCGGCCTCAACTGAGTCTGACAACTTGATAATCTTTCGCTGGAAGCCGCATGCGACATGTGGCGGCATTTGATGGAACATAAAAAAACATAAAAAAAAACAAAGTACGCAACAACAACAACACGAGCGAATGGCCTCGACAGCTGTCAACGGGCCTGTCTCAGAGCCCCATTAAACGAGTCACTGCACAAGGGCAAAGTACGCATTGCGCATACGTCATGTGGTGCGGCTGGTCGAGGGAAAACAGTGCGTATACGCTATTTTAATACCGGCTAATGCAAGTGCCGTGGCCAAATCAAATATATAGCTCCCTCTCTCTCACACTCCGTATATATACGTATGTGCTCTCCTTCTCTCTGCTGTGTACTTCATCAGTCGCCGTCAACTAATCTGATCAACTGATTCAAAGTCATGTCCGTCCAGCAGAAAGAAACCAGCACTTTTACCAGCTTGTGGTGGCTTCCATCCGCTCGCCGCCTCCTCCACGCCCCTCATCGGACTGACCCTTGAGTCAATAAGCAACAAATACTTTATGGACAAATATCTGGCAAATTGATATGCACGAATGCCTTCGAAGGGAATTCATTTCATTTTCCTAGACAAAACTTGAGTGCAGTTTCCGCTGCGTCCGCTCGAAGCGTTCTCAAAGCGAATCTGAATGCAGCTGTGAATAACTGAATATTGTGAATCGATAATCCTGGCAAGGGTCTCATCTTCATCAATGCATAGTCCGGCAAACGGGCTTAGCGCTATCTTTGAATACAGAAAAAGGCACACTCAAGGGCTCTGAGCAGACCCAAGTTTCTCATACTCCCGCACGCTTTCCCACACACATTTTCCGAGGAAATTCATGAGAGCTTACAAACTCGTTCATCATTGGTGATTATGAGCCTCAAATTGATGCAATTACCAACACTTTTGGCCAGTGTATGGGGCTTAAATGAAAATGAAATATATGTGCAAGCAAGCGTGGACAGCATGACGCCTCCACACCATACAAACAGTCTCCCCTACAGTACCCATCCTTTCCCTAGACATGCACAAAGACAGTTCATATATATCATTTGCTATTCCTTTTTTTTAATGTGCTGAAAGAAGACACCGACCTTCAGTCGACCCTTTTCCCTGGTAATGTCTGTGTGTGCCACTTGTCTGGCAATTCATTAGGCATCATCCAGAAAGCAAAGGGTCTTCAACTAAATACTGCATACTGTTGGCCGATCTACAAATGTCAACGAGGTCATTAGCCAAAAGCAGAAACCATCGAAGAAGACGCACGCACCACATAAAGAGGGTCGACTGGTTTCTGTCGACTGGTTGACTGTCGCTTTGCTGCAATCTCAGCTCGACAACAATGCTTAATTAAATCCCACAAGTTGCCCCTGCTTATGTCTCTCACTCTGCACTTCTCTCTTTCTCCCTCTCTTTCTCTCTTTCTCTCATTCTCTTTCTTTGCCCGTCAAATTAATGCTCCACATTGGCCATTGCAAGTTACCCCAAACAGAAAGAAACTAATTTCCCTGCGCATTACCAGTTCCGTTTGGGAAATCCTGTTGGGGATTCTTAATTAGATATTTGCTGCCAAATATCGTAGTTTCCTCTGCTGTCCCAACTTGTTGCACAGTCCACATCATGTAAGGACATAGCACAATAGGACTGTTGACCTCGAATTGAGATGTTTTATCGTTTATTATACATGGCACTGCAGTGCGAACTGTAGAAAGCATATCATATAAGGTAAATTAAGACAATTTCTTATGCCTACAATCAACTTAGAAGTCTGAAGGGCATCCATGCTCGTTTGGAATTCAATATTGTTTTGTATATATTACATATTACTATGTAAATTTGCCTTTGTTTTTAGGGGTGCGATGATACCCTGATGGATCTGCACATGGCAGGCAGAGAGTTCTCTCAAGGCTTATACTAAGCGTGTGGCTGGGCTGAGCTTCACAGGATGTCAGGATGTCAGGATGCGGCATATGCGGTGTGCATAGATAAATAAACCTCGTTTGCTTGTTGTAGATACTGAGATACTCACTGTAGTATTCAGATACTCAGATACTTCTGTTTTGGGGCCACATGCAGTGCAGTCACCCGCTGCGTGGACTTTATCGATTCTACGTGCCACGGTCCCTGCGTAAATGTTGCCACTTTTCGGAGGCGTCGATCCTAAGCCCAAGCAGATGATGGTGATGTGGGGGAAGTGACTGAGAGTCATCATTTTCATTTCACTTTTACGCAAATTTGCCAGCTTCAGCGGACCAAATGGCACGTTCACTTAACTGAATTGAAGCATTTTTCATTTGGACAGCGTGCTGGCAGGGCTATTTAGGAGGAGCAGCCTGCTGTTGGTGTGGTCTTTTGGGGACAGACACGCCATACCTGCTCGTCCGCCTGCTTGGAGAAGAAAATAAAGTTGAGTTTGATACATTTAAGTTGGCGAAACTAGACGAACTCATTCGCAGTGAATTCTTTACTTTATTTTATTTTTTTCACATTATTGTTTCATCTTTTTGCTTGGCAATGTGGGGCTGATTAAATACCCTTTGAATTGCCTGAAACGGTTGCAATTACACGAGCTCAACGCATCAATCCTGGAGGGATTTGCTGCATGGACTTTTGAGATTACATTTCCTTGGATGCTTGAAAGCCTTCGGTCTTAGCACATCCTGCATCCATGCTGATGTTCCTCATGTCAATAGCGAAAATGAGAAATTTTGCCGGCAGCTGAGTTTTTCATTTGTGTAAAGAGTAAAATTCACTCTCATACACACTTGGGTTGCTATACACACACTCTCACACACCCACACGGGGTGCCTGCTAACACACACTCTGGTACCCACAAGCGTTGGTTTTAAGCCAACAAATTCATTTGTCAGACAACAAAGTGTCGGCTCTCGCAGTATCTTCCCTTCTCTACCATTCTCCCACTCTCACTCCCACTCCCCTTCTCTTCCTCTTGCACTTTCTCACTCTCTCTCTCTCTTTCTGTCTCTGAATGTCACCTGCAGCAGCTGTCTCTGAGCCTTAGCTACAGCTGATTAAGCTCATTAATCACAGATGACTCAGCCGCCAATGTCATGGAGGCTGTCATTGTATTTAGCCTGCATCCAGCTTGCAGACTAACCCATCGCAGAGTCCAAGCAGAGATCAAGCAGAGTCAATATTTACCTTGCTGGAACTGGCCTTAAAGCCTGGCCAAGAATTTGGATAAACGTAAAAGTTGCCATGCGCATCAATTTGGCCAAGGCAAACACATAATCGTTAAAGTTTTAATTGCGTTGGCCAAATATTGAAATTGTTTTCCCTCAACGATGTGCAGGAATTAGCATCTAATTTAAGACTCCAGTGAGCGGAGGGGCAGGCCAGGGCAGGGCAGGGGCACCGTAAAATTGCTTGGAGTGTAACTAGGCTAAGCACTTGACGTACTCATGTTATAGTAACCACAATCTGAGTACGTACAGTGGCTTAGTTGGAGGAGAAGGAAGATGATAAGGGAGATAAGGCTGCTTTCTTGTATACCCTGTGCACTGATGTGGCAGTGTGCATACTGTGTGTAGACTACCCATGAGTTGGGCCGATTTATGCTATCTGCGAGCCTACAGCGAACAAGCTATAGAGGGAGCAGACTTAAGAGATTTCATGGCGCAACACTATGCAGTGTTGCCAAACAGAATATTCATACTTCCCTAGTTATAAGTACCGAAGATCGTCTAACTATTTGCAAGCATAATCAAGCTATTAAAAGAGATACAGATTTCATTGCCCAACACTATGCAGTGTTACTGATTAAAACAATAGAGATTTCATTGTCCAACACTATGTAGTGTTGTTAACCAAAAATATTCACACTCCCCCAGTTATAGGTACAGAGTAACGCACAGTCGGTTCTTCTCGTTTGTATGCGATTCCTCAATTGTCCTCCAAAGATTTGCGACCCCGAAACAGGCGACATCTGTTGCGACTTGTAGCAAGTGGCGCGTCGACAGGACAAGCAAACTGTGAATGATTCATTCGATTCGTTTGTCGTGCAAATTGCTGATGATTTTTCTCAATCAGACTTGCGATAGCGATGTCTCTTTGTTTTTCTTCTTGCATGTCAGCGAATTCAGTTGAAATTAATTTCATGTCTCGACTCATTCAATTTTCAATCAAACACATGAGCCTGTAAGTGCGTGAGTGTGTGTGTGTGAGTGTGAGTGTGAGTGTCTTGTGTCTGGCTGCTGCCTTAATTGTGGCACCTTATTGAATGCATACGATTCTTTTGCTTTCTCTGCTCTGTCTGGGCCTCAGCTTTTTGGCACTTTCTTCCATAGGCAGGTGACAAAGTCAGAAGCAGAAAGCAGACGATGCAGCCAAAAGATTAATTGGAATTCGCAAGAGGTGAACAAACCGAGTACCACGAACCTCATGCCAGCTAGAGATGGTCGCAAGCAGAACGGGAGTAGGTAAACTAAGATAATATTAGCTAAAGGGCTCAGTCGTATCACTCGTGTTCTAATCACATTCTCAACACACACGTGAAAAAAATTTCCAAGCTGCGAAAGCGACTAATATTATGAGAGAATCAGAGAACAGAGATAAGAACAGAGATAAGAGCTAGCACTGAGAAGAGTGCACGAAGAGAGCACGAGTCAGACCAGGGTTGCAAACACATTATTATAATCTATAATTTCAATAAGAATCAGTTTTAGTAACAGTAATAAATTAAGTTTCAGTTAAGGATTTCTTACATTCGGAATAAAAACGGATTAAATACATTTGCATACAGTTTTGTTTAGATAGTAGTTAAATTTTAGAAAGTAGATTATACATTTTGCTAGTATCGTAAATGACCTAAGCTATTTTTAATTTAAACCAAACATTAATTTATTTGCTATTTCATTGTAATAATAATATATTTTAAAATGATATAGCTTTTTAAATAAATTATTGAAACGAGCAATATGTATTAAGAGAATCACTTTCAAATCTATAGAAGAGGAAACGAAAACCATATCAGCGGCTGAGGTCAATACATGAGCGACAATCAGAACTCATTGTTATTCGAAACAGTCTCCGAGCAACATCATAATGCTGCGCTACCTAATGTTCGGCGTGCTGATAGCACTCCCCATATCTGGTGAGTATTACACATATATTTTTGGGTTTACTATTATATTTCGAGCAATATTCATTGCAGCTGAGTGGTTTAACTGCGACATGGGTCCTTCGGACTTTGACGAAACAGCCTGGTACAATAAAGGCTGGATACCGTGGAGTGAACTATGTAACGGAGAGAGGAACTGCGATGATGGCAGCGATGAGGCGAAACACAACTGCAAAATACATCCCAAACATACCGAGGATTCAGTCCATTTTTTCTATTGCGTCAATGGTGCCGTTATAAAAGGTGAAAATTATTGCGATGGAAATGCAGATTGCTTGGATAAATCCGATGAGATGGGTTGTGACGATGACTACGATGCGCATTTGGACCAATACCGCGGTAATTGTAGGTAAGTCTACACTTATATCAAGACCCAATGAGGTTAACATCTGTGTTAACTGACATAATACTCACCTCACACATGGCTTATAGCGAAACGCAGGTGAAATGCAAGGACGATGGCGAGTGCATTGCAAGGAACTTAACCTGCGACAACAAGTTCGACTGCCATGATGGCTCGGATGAGTCCCTGGAGTTGTGTTTCAGAAACTGCAAGCGGGGAGAATTCCAATGCGGCAATGGGGCTTGCATTAATAGTACTTTGGTCTGCGATAATAAGCCCGATTGTCTAGATGGTGCCGATGAGTTTCGAAATGTCTGTAAAGATGAAGCCAATTACATTCCAAGGGGATTGACCAATTGCACCCTAGCAACTGGGCGATATTTTGATAAAAAAACCAACAATTTTGTCAAAAATTCAGTCAAATTCGTTCTGCCCACCATGCCGGCGCTTATAAAGTGCCCAAGTCATCGAAAGCCTGTGGGGAATCCATGGAACGTATGCGGGCCCAACGGAACTTGGGCCTTTAAAATGCTAAGCTGCGTAGAACACAATGGTTGAATAGACCTTTAAGCTGCCTTTACTTTGTACTCTTACCAATTGAGAAACTGTTCAATTTCAGAGTTAAATGAAACTTAATAAACAAACAAAGCATTTTCGCTGCCTGAGAACCCTTGTAATATTACATTGCGTATACGTTATAAGTCCATGGATTTAAAAAAAAAATAAATGGTCTATGCGGTTCGTCGGAATGTGCGGAACAGGCAGAAGGAGACATCTGCGACCCCATAAAGTATATATATAAATCCAAATTACAATCCGATCCGACCAATAACACAGAAGTTAAAGTTAACGTTTTCAGTACAAATTTTTGGTAGAAGCAGCAGCCTGCGTGATGCTTTGGGCAGTTGACGTCGACGTCGACGTCGTGTGATTAAGAGGGAGTTAGCCATATGTAGAAGAATGATTTCTGTACCGATTTTGAAAATCGGGAAGGGTATTTTACTGACGGGCGCGCTCGACTGTAGCCTTACCGACTGGTTTTTCTTTTTTTTTAGAGTATGTATGTACATATGTAGTATATTGAAATGTCGAGAAATAGGAACATTGAAGCAGTTTACAAATAAAGTACAGAATTTGATTGAGAATATTTAATTCTGAATTCTAATTTTAGAATCTTAAATCATTATTAATCCAAGTACGCACTGAATGAGATCAAACTGGGTAAGTGCAATAAATAGATTGTTAATTAGTATCAGTGCATGGGCCTTGCCCAGATACAATCTACAACGGACCTTGGGTTAATTTATTGAATTTGAATCTTAAATGACAACAATGAAGACTTAACTAGCTGAGTCTGCGAGTGTTACTAAATTCAGATTTAAATGGAGCTTAACAAATTCACACGCAATAAAAAGTATTTGGAGTTTTCGGTTTGTTGAAGTTGAACCTTCTCTACCCACACCATTTCAATGGCATCTTTTGGGTCTGTCGCTGGACAAAACAAACAAAGCACTTGCTGACATAGCCGGATTCTGCAGACTACTCAACGGGTCGAAGTTGCGTTTCCATTTCCGTTTCCGTGGTAAATATTTTCTGTGCCGGGATTATGCGGCGAAAACTTGTTCGATGGGACTAGTCCAGCCGTTTCGCTCGAGTTTTTATCAACGCATTTCTAGTTGAATACACAAAACGCAAATTCAAGTATAAATATACCCGGCAGGCAGAGAGGCAGGCAGGCAGGCTCGGAGAAGGGTATGTAGGTAAGGATGTAGGTTCTTCTACCTATTATATGGTATGTTTGTATCTGTATAAATGTTGGTTCCAGCTATCCCTTTTGTGTGCCCTGGGTCGTGTCCCTTTCGAGGCAATGCCTCAAGTTATGCTAATTTTATAAATTCCATTTGCGAGTTGTTTATTATTCCGTTAGAAGGGACACACCAGTCTATACTTCACATACATACATACATACATACATTTATGCCTTGAAAATATGAAAGTTATTTGAAACTTTCCTCCATGACGTCATAGACAATTGAGGAGACCAATTGGATCGAGTTAAAATAGAAGTACGCTATAAAAGCAGCAGACAAAACGTATTCACGTGACTTGATATTCTTGTGGCGTCGATTTCGAATCAGTGTGCCGGCATAGAGCATCAGCAGGCAATTGTAGCTCAGGGAGATTAAGTCAACGATGATGTACAGATTGTTCAACTCTAGGATACCGAATAATATGCTGGTTATCATATAGCTTATCACGTAGACGAATGTTAGGCTCAGTGAGATCTGATAGCCAGGCAATCTTTCCAATGGTAGATAAAGTGATAAGGTGTGTATAATTAAATTGATAATCGATGCTAAAGCAACGGACACCCAGGCTTGTTGTGTAGATAGATGCAACCAGATGTAGCCCAATATACCCATCGTGGCGCTCTCAACGGAAACCAGGGCAAGAGTCCAGTTCACGGGAAACTTATCATACAGTTCCGCATAGACAATGATGCACAGGCATATAATTATGATGATCACCCACATGAAGCCAGGAACTAGGAGACTATGCTTTTCACGGGTTTTTATAAGCCTGAAGCCGGCCAATTGCAACAATCCAAATGTCAAGAAGACGATCGCCGTTGCATTAACTTTTCGTAATCGCTGAGCTTCGTACCGTATATATCGTTGTGACGGTGATTGTCTAAGTTCCATGTTAGCTAGTTCAAATATTTGTAATACTGTAATTAGGTTTGTATAGTTGAAATATACTTTCAGATATAGACTTATCCGAAACAGACATTTGAAGCAAATACTCAGAGGGAGAGAATCAAAAGTGATTTAAATTTGCTTTTTAAATACTTAAAAACAAATGGCATTGGTACCACAGTGCAGCTGTCGATATTCGCACACTACTAAATTGTAAAACAGTTTCCCTAACCATCCTGCCCTCTCCTAAGACTTCTATACTTACAGCCCTACCTCACTCTCCTTCCCTCTAACCTCACTAAAATGTTTGGGAGGAATTTTAATTGGCCTTCGCGCCGAAAGAGAACACATGTTGAAACGTCAACAGGCAGACAGGCAGGCAGTCAAGATGTCAATAAGCCAAGAAATTATTTTACACCTGAACTCGGGAATTAAATAAACATGAGACAGCAAAAAGGCGCGAAACGGGCCCAAGGGATCAGCAAATGAATCAGCGGCGAAATGAAATGACTTGCAGGATGCTGGCTTAAATCAATGAAGAAACGAAGAAGAATAGTCCACGTAAAAGTTATATTTATTTCCATACTATATATGCACAATTGACATTCAATTAGAGACAGGTGGGACAGTTCGCATTAAGATGACGACAGCATTACGCATACGCAGCGTACGCAATCAGGCATAGATTACATTCTCAATTTCGGGCTGGAAATTCCATCGTAGGCTGGTAGGCCTGGTAATCATCGGGGATTTGTGAGTCTTGCTTACAAAACAAGCTATTACGCGCATTGGGCCGCACTGTGCGCGAGTATTTCTGCCGTTGTTCTTTCAAGATTATTAGCATAATCAGCTTTGCCAGGCAAAGCTCTGCCCAAATACCCATCAATCATGGCGAACCTGCGACTAGACAAAAGACAATAAAACGGCTCTAGGGGCTTTTCGGCCACGAAAAGAAAGAGAAAGAGAGGGTGAGGGAGAGAGCGAGGCGGAATGATAATTTTCACAAGCTAAGCCGTCGGGCCTATGGCGCAAAAAGTTTCCGAATGAATGTCTTTCCAAGGAAAATATGAGTATGAAACAAGTTAGCAAAATGTTAAAATACCAAGAGCCAAAGGCGACATCGAACTATCTAAGAGAACTCCATTCATTTAATTTTTAGACTCGATTTCCACCTCAATTATTTGGTTAAGCGAACTGTAAGCGTACTAAATTGAATTCCAATTTGTAATTAATATAATACATAGTAAACAATGGTTGTATGTAACCATCCCCCTATTAGCATATAATTAACAAATTGCCAAAATGCCAGTGTTGCCATGGCAAGAGCATCAGCCCTTTCGCCGACTGATTTGGCCCCGCTTTGAATGAAGCCAACCAAAAGAAAAAAGAAAAAGAAAAGAAATTTCCGCCAGATAAAAGTCGAGAAAAATTCTCGACGCGACAGTCAATTTACCCAAAAATTGATTAATGATAAATTGCACCTTGGGTGCTACGCTATCGATTTTATATCGATACACGACAGTGCAGTAATTTAAATAAAGATAATACGACTTTAATTTAATATATAAATAATTTAATTTAGTTAATTGAGAAAACAAAAATAGAGTATGCAGGATCAATCTAAATAACTTGGGTATCCTGTGCACTAACCGATTATTTATCGATAGATTTGCATGCATGCCTGTGCTTGCAGCATAATTGACTACTTCGGCAAGTTACACGGCAATCCCATTGGGGCGGCTGATTAGCATAAATAAAAGCCGAAAGTAGCTCTACATATTTACAACCCAAGCGAAGCGAACGACAAATACCTTTAGGTTATTTTTATAAATTATGAAACTTTGTCCTCGAACATTTCCGATGACAAATGAGGCTTTGATTAATTCACACTCAGGTCGCATGATAAATTATGCATATGTGTGCGCGTGCTGTAGGTGTTTCTTTAAATGGATCACATACGTCACGTTACATTATAAACGAAGTCTATATAAAGCAGGCTCTGTGAAGGGTAACCAAGTGAGTCGGCTTAAATCGAAGTTTATGCTTTAAAAGGGACATTTCAGGAGTACCCCGCCCACCACAGCACGCGTGGCCACGCCCCCATGACATGCAATTCAACAAATAAATCTAAGAGCTAATAAATTTTTAGGAGAGCTGGAGTGCTGGAGATTCGCATGAGCATGAATGCCAACGAACCATTAAGAAACCAAAGTGGGCAAAGTGAGCCCTTGGGTGGGATGGGGCTCGACTGAAGTATGATGCCAGGAGGGGGACTGGCATTACCCTGGTGCTCTAATATGTACACTTACACATACGTTCACACGCACACACACACGCGCATTTGCCGCGCCACTTCCTGTCTTTCAATTGAATCCAGCCGCACCATGCGGCGTATACGTGTTCTTTCCGGGACTGCTTCGCCGTTTAAATTGCGCCTCGCTGCCTCCGTTTTAATATATTGAATTTTATTATTAAAGGCCATTCTCAGCACCTGTTTCACTTCTCTGCCGCCACTTCTCCTCCACCCCAGCTCCAGCTCCAGCTCCAGCTCCAGCTCCAGTTCCATTCGTTATTAATTGGCATTTATGCTTTGCGACAGATTCGCGTGTAATTTCATTATTTATGCCCCCTAAAAAACACAAAAAGCACAAGCTGCAGTTCGATGTGAAAACATTTCACATTGGTTTAGCCAAGTTAAATGCGAAAATGCATTTGCATATCATTTATTAATGTTAACATTCTCAACTATGAATTGTAATTAATAAATCAGCTCGAAATTCTTTTAAATAAATTAATATATGTAATCTAGCTTTATTTATTACGAATTAATTATATTTGTTAAAGTTATATGGTTTCATGCAGGGTATGCCTCAGTCGCATCTATGCTCGCTACGCACTTGGCCGAAAGCCATTAAAAGCCTCCTTTTAAAGCAGCTTACAGTTGCACCTATTCGACCTGAGGCATTGCGAAACTTTGGCAAAAGTTACAGAAAGACAACAAGGATTTGCAACTGTCTAACAAAAATGTTGTTGTTATTTTTATTACTTGGGCCTGTCTGTGTTTGTATTTGTGTATATACATACATATCTGTATGCAAATATACTCATCCATATGGAGTACTTACATACATATGTACATATTGACAAAAGGTATTTGCCACACTTCGTTGACTCGGTATTTCGCACACACAAATGCATATTTAATTAGTACACAGACACATACACACACTCAAGCACATTCACATCGACTTTTATGCGTATGAATATTTGTTTGAAATTGTGTGATTGCCATTTTAATATGCAAATTTAATTGGTATCCTCTTCTGTTTGCATTCCACCTAATTAAAGAGTTACTTGTTTCTTTGTGTTCTGTTTTTTGTGCGGTGTAATCAAAACATGATTACTTTGCCGGCTCCGCTTTACACACATAGGCAAACTAACAAAACAAAATGTAGCATACTTTTTGGGGCTCGAATTTAAATCTTAACCAAATTTGCAACGAGGCAAATTAAAATATCAGTTTATGGTCGCAGAGTAATGTCACATTTTGAAGGTGGAAAGCAAAAATAATAATAATAAATAGAGCAAACATTAAATAAATCTGAGCCCTTTTATTTAATCAATTAAATTGCAGTGCTTGCATATTGTTTTAAGTTTCAATATAAATGCTGGTAATTAACTACAGGAACTGATAACTGGATCTCACATTTTTGAATTATGTTAAATCATAAATGTCGATTCATCTCTAATAACTTATTCTCTTTAGATTTGCATTCATTTAGCAACATTTCATCTTTGCAGCCAAGACAAATGAGCACAAATGAACCGAAATGCAACCTGACCAACTACACTGAGAGAGGATAAGTCTTTTGAGCCCTTTGCTCTACCAGCCCTGATAGAAAGCTTTTTTGAATAGAAACAAAATGCTTGCGTGCATAGAATAATATTATTAAAGTACTGGGCTAATTAGCTTAGACATGCTTACGTGCAGATAGAGAGTGAATAAATAGAAATAATAATTAGTTAGCGTGGGAAGCCTGTGACTAACACACTCACTATTAGCTCTATTCATAGAATACCATATAAATGCACTGTACTTTTGACTATGCTTAGCAAATAAATCGAGAATTTTCCTTTTCAAACTGCTAACAACAAAACAAAAATTTAATTGTTCTGCTTTATAAATTTCTAAGACTTTCTCTCTTTGTGCTTCCCTCTAAAAATCATCCTCAATTGTTTCGCTTTGGCAGATACGAGCTTGACCAGCGAGAAAACAATAGTTGGCACAAACTGATTATAAAAATACACTATGAACGGGGCGAAGCTGAATTTCACTTTTCGTCCATGTGACACTTAGCTTTAGTTCTGTGGAAAATATGCTCTACAGAGCTTTGAAACTTCTACAACTCTTGTTGCTTGTTGACAACATGTCAAATAAAACAAAGGAACAGGCGAAGAGTGAAGAACATCGTTTCGCTGGCGATTCCCTTTCTCTCTCTCTCTGTTTATCTCTGTGTTTTTACTTTTCCTCAACGTTCTTCTGTTCGCTGCTTAGAGAACTTTTTCAATGCGTAGTGAGACGAACAATAGATACCCTACTCGCTCTTTAAGCAATAAGTATTTTAATAATAATGAAGCTAGACTTTTCAATTGATTTTAATCAGTTGAAAGGTTCTTTAAGCTATTATAAAATTTATTATTATATTCCGAAAGTTTCAATGTTTATAGCGATACTTGGAAAGGGGAAAACTTATTGAAAAGGCGCTCAAACAGAATGCACTGCGAGTACTAAGTATAATGCACATTACTTTTTATTGAACAAGTGAAGTGAACAATCACTGGATTGCTCTGCTGCCCCGCTCAGCAGACAACTTGTGGAATTGATTCGAGTCCAGTATTGTTTGTACTCCCTATTGTTGTAATAACAATCAACAGAACTATCATCAAATGGTTCTGCGGCTACTTCTTTGAGTGCTGCAAGTGCTGCAAGTGGTGCAACGACATAAAGAAGAAAAACAACAACAATACAAGCGACTAACTGCGATTACTGAATGGGTCTCAAGAAGTAGAAGAGGAAACATTAGGAAAAGTCCTACTCACTGAGCCAAATTAATTTCAGGCTCTTGTGGTTCTTCTTTTCGAACTGATATAATTGGTGGGTTTACTGTCCCTTGATTAATCTAAGATCCCTTTTTGTGCTTATAAACATGTTGCTGCAGCATGCTTGTAAACATGTGTACGCAACAAAAGTTTATAGCAGGATTGCAAAGTAAACAGAATTTTAACTCTTTTTTTTTGAGGCTTTCCCTAGCTCGTAGATACGATAACTGAACTAAGTTGATGCCAGATTGCATACCCCGCTATAGGGAAGTGGACTCCCAGCACCCAGAGGGTACGTCGAATTGCGCGTGTAAGACTGAAACAAAATGTTTATCAGATTTCGTTTGACTTCAGCTCTCCTGCTCGCTCGAATCCTCGAACATTAATCGGGCTGTAAGTCAATAAAAAATGATGTAGACTTAACAGCCGCGGGGCAAATTAGTAGCAAGTACACAACATAATCCTGTCGACGTTATCCCGACCACGCAGCGACAGAGTTGCCAGAGCTGCCAGTGTTGCCGCTGCTGCCGGTTTCTTATCTCATTATGAATTTATGCCGCGGTCGCGCTAACGTTTCCCACTCACAACAGGGCAAATTTATGAGCACCTTGCGGCTAATTTATGGGAGAGTCAAATAAGAACAACAGCAGCACTGGCTACCACAAGGAGAACAACAGCAACAACAGCAACAACAGTGGTTAAAACAGTTACAAAATATGTGAATAAAAATCTGTCTTAAATCCGAACAGCAACGCCACAAATGGAGCAATCGCCTGTGGCCGCAGCTTTTCGCCACTTGTGAATTTTAATTTATATACGCCACTGCACTTGGGTGTGGGTGTGGCAGTGGGTGTGGCAGTGGGCGTGGGAGTGGGCGAGCACAAGCACAGTGGGCGGCATATGGCATATGCTCTTAATTGTTGCATGCAAATCGAGACATTTGTTTGCTGTTGCGTGTTATTGTTGTTTCAATCTTCTCCACACCCAAAACGAGTCGCGCTTTCGTTTTATTATTGTTAAAGTGTTTACCGCATTGCCAAGCATCAAGTTTAAATGCCACACAATGCCACGGTCTAGGGTATTTTTATAGCACTCTCCATTAACACAATTATGGCGAGCTCTTATAAGCCATACTCGCTTAAATCACGACAAAAGGTAATTCGATATTTCGATTCGATTATTGAGCGATATAGCATTCTATTCGGAAGAGGTTGTCGATGACTTTTTTTTAACTATTCTGAATTTCATTTCATATTAAATGGTACCGAAGATATTTACGAAATCATTTGCCATAGTTTTGTAACAGCGTTGAATAATTATCAATCATAATGGATATTTCGAAGAATTTATTATATTATCGATATTATTGATTTTAGTAGATTTTTCTGCAATACAAGATAAAAGATCCATAAGCAATTCGATCTTTTCTCGCATCGATCAGCTCGATTCCGACTTACCCTTTAGCAGCTGGCCAATCCATCAAAAGATTCATCATGCCCTGTTTCAACTTTCATTTTCATTATTGATTTTTTTTGTTCCAAAATATGTTTCACTTTTACCTATTTATTTGTTCATAGTTCTTCGTTATTATCATATTTAATTGCTTTGCGTTCCATTTGCAAAATTATCAGCAATCCTTGGTTAAGTAAAGAGTTGACTGCAGCATCATAATGAAACGCATCTACCCCTTGGGCAGCCCCAAATTGCACCACAGTGGCATATGGTTGTGGGACAACAAAACGGATCGAATACACTTCGAGCCGCATAAAGACCTTATCCAGAAAAAGGAGCGTTATATCGAAACAAATGGATATGAGTTTATACGCACCATAACTCTGGATGAGGAGAAGGTATTCAGGCAGGAATATTCAAAGGTCGAGACACGTGCTGATAGTAATATGATATCGATCAACGATGTACGCGACTTGGTGCTCTTCCTGATGCCCAAGGAGTTTCTGACCAAGAGGTTTCTCGATTTTATGCACAGGCCTGCCGTGCACAGATTGCTGCACGCGCTCATCATCTACTTCGAGTACTTCCTGCGACTTGTCGAGTTCGTGCTCATCCGGCGCGATGAGCTGGCCGGAGATGGGGCGAATATACAGAGCGAACAGTCGAACGATATGAAGCGTATTTTCTCGACCCACCTAAGTCAGTATCGCTTATTGGTGGCCAGAAACTACAGTGTCATCCTGAAGGGAGAGGGAGATATGGAGGAGTTCTACCACATGAAAAAGATCGTCTACATTTCGAGCTCTATTCGTGACATGCATCATCATGAGCAGTTCCTGGCCGTTGCCATTCAGATCGTCTGGATCACGATGCACAGACGGGCCTACAATGTCATCGAGATGGAGATGAATCGGCTCTTTCGCTCGGAGCACTTTATGCTGCATCGCCCGGAATATCTGAAGTTCACATTAGCAGAGCGCAGTCTGCTTTATGGACGCAACAACAGGATCATCAACTACCGCCAGCAGTTGTCCCCGTTGACCCTCGAGCTAACGAGCGTGGCCGATGAGGATTTGCCCATACTGTGGATCGGAGAACGCAAGTACCGTGGTACGAATATTCGAATTGCCACGATCGAGCTGGAGTACATCGTGCCGGACACCCAGCTGCACTTTATAGATGTGGCCCATGGAATACTGGGACATCCGAAGCGCTTCTACGATACCATGCTACATCTACACTGGCCAGCGGTGCGCAAGGCTAACTTCTCCATCGATAACGATCCGTATTACTTTATACGTCAACCAAAACTCCGGATTCGCTACATGAACGACAAGAATGATTCCGAAATGGCAAAGTACCATGAGAGCTATTTCAAGATCTTCCAAATCTACAAGCCATGTCCACGGGAAATCATATCCAAGTGGCTGCAGCGGGATAAACGAATCTCACTTAGTCAACATGGCCAGATCGGTGATGATATTTACGAGCGTTGCCAACAGGAGCTAAATAGTACTTCATTTGGCCCCACTGTTCAGCAAATTACCGACAAATACCTCAAGGATGTTGCCATACTGCGCAAAGTCCGATAGTTTCAGCAGGGACAATAAGAACGTTAAGCCCAGCAACCCCGAAGATATCTTTTACGAAGAGTGAAATGATAAATTTGATATGAAGTCTGCTTTCAGGGGCGGAAGAGGTACCAACTTTAGCAATTCACTGTATGGCGAAGTATCCCATGTTAAAGCTTATTGTATCTGAATATATCTGAACTTAACCTCATCCCGTGAAGGTATTATAAAAACATTATGATCTGTATGTGCGTCAATAAGTTATAGACTAAGGTATCAATATAGCTTGAATAGGTTCCCAGAAATATAAGAGGCTTTCCCATTAAATACATATGTGTGCATTACCCTGATTCTGTCTTCAATAGTTTGTTTCCGATAGTTTTACCTAGTAGGCAAAGAGTAACTCACTTTGAAGCACACCATGAATCGTATGGATTGTATTTCACTTTACTTTTGACTTTCAACGATACAGTACACAACAAGTTACTGAACACAACAATACACAACATAATTACACTTAGTTACATACATAATTAAACATCCACGATTTTCCAGATATACTTTGACACTTGCAATGATTCGTATTTACACTGATTCCTACGTTCCGAAGTATAGCAGTGGAAAATGGTCATGGGACAAGAAGAAAGACTGTCTACACTTTCAGCCACACAATGATCTGGCGAATGCCAGGGAGCGTTACATAGAGACCAATGGGTACCAGTTCCTGCGAAATATTAATCAGGAAGAAGAGATGATATTTCGCGGGCAATTCGTTCGCTCCGAAGCCACATTCGACACGGACACTGTGGTGATCAATGATGTACGAGACCTGGTGCTCTTTATGATGCCCAAAGAGTTTCTGACCATGAAGTTTCTTGATTTTATCCATAAGCCAGCTGTACATAGATTGCTCCATGCTCTCATCATCTACTTCGAGTACTTTCTTCGGCTGGTGGAGTTCATACTGATCCGAAGAGACGAGATGAACATCAAAATGGCGCAGATCCAGAGCGAGCAGACGAACGAAACGAAGCGAATCTTCTCGAATCACCTCAGTCAATATCGCATATTGGTGGCCAGAAACTACAGCGTTATCCTCAAGGGTGAAGGCGATATGAAGAGGTTCTATCACATGAAGGAGATTGTGAATATTTCATCAACGATCAAGGATAAAATTTTCCACGAGCAGTTCCTGGCCGTCGCTATACAGATCGTCTGGATCACGATGCACAGACGGGCCTACTTCGTCATCGAAATGGAGATGAATCGCCTCTTTCGCTCGGAGCACTTTGTTAGCCATCGCCCAGAGTACATAAAGTTTTTACCTGCGGAGCGCAGTCTACTATATGGACGCAACAACAAGATCGTCAACTATCGGTCGCAGGTGTCGCCGCTGATCCTGGAGCTGAGACACATTAACGAGGAAGATCTGCCTATTCTGTGGATAGGTGAGCGCAAGTACCGTGGAACTGACACTCGTATAGTGGCCATAGAGCTGGAGTACATAGTTCCGGGCCCGCAACTGTTCATGATTGATGTGACTCACGGCATTCTGGGGCATCCAAAGAAGTTGTATAACTCAATTTTAAGTCTAGACTGGCCGGCAGTGCGATATGCCAACTACTCCATGGAAAATGATCCGTTCTACATTTTGAGACAGCCCCACCTGCCGATGCCTCACCTGGACGAGCTCAAGCTGCGTAGAATGTCCAAGAGATATGATCAATTCTTCAAGGTTTACCGCATCTACGAACCGACGAGCCAGAAAATGCTCATGAAATGGTATCGTCGTGAAAAAGTAATTGAATTCTATCGCACAGGCGGAGTCATGGATGACATATACACACTAGCCCAAAATGATATAGATGATCCAAGCTATGGTCCGCCTGTGAACGCCATCATTACCAAATACTTCAAACTGGTTGGCAGGCTTCGCAAGAATACCCAAGGAGAAACGGATGAAAATAAAGGAAGTGAAAAAGTTCAAGCGGAACATTACTTCGAGGAATATTTTATTGAGGAGTCGAAAGAACATTAAACGATCATTGCAAAACATTTTCATGAGATTCGGTTGCATTTCGTTCATAAAACCATACATACAATACACACTAGTTAATTTTTGGAGTATGTTTTCAATGGTCTAAATAAGTTTGGTACGCCAACTGCTCGCGGAGACTGTTGCGTAGCAGAATCAGCTGATAACGAGGCAGCACTTTGGCTTGCCATCTGATTATTCGTTAGGAACATGTCGTCTGAACTGTGTGCTCGCAGCGCCCCGCCATACAATCATTTCACACAAATCGGCGATCCAGTATTACGACAACGTTCTGAGGAGGTGCCTGCGGAACTTGTGGGCAGTCAGGAGATCAACGATGTAGTTAATCAAATGGTCAAAGTTTTGCGGCACTATGACTGTGTAGGCGTAGCAGCACCCCAACTGGGTGTACCATTGCGTATAATTGCCATGGAGTTCCGTGCGGGAAAGCAGCAGCAATTCACGCCGCAGATTTATGAGGAACGAAAGATGTCAACTCTGCCGCTGGCTGTAAGTCATATTTAAAATTCTGTTGTTGATCTTGCTGTTGATTATAGTTGTGTATTTGCATATCAACAGGTTTTTATCAACCCTGAGATTGAGATTATCAATGACGAACAGAACACACATCCCGAGGGTTGCATGAGTGTGCGTGGTTTCAGTGCACGCGTCGCGCGCTACGATCGCGTTCGCGTCGTTGGCGTAGGAATGCTCGGAACGCCTTCGGAACTGGAACTAGAAGGCTGGAGCGCACGGATTGCTCAGCACGAAATAGACCATCTCAATGGCATCGTTTACATTGATCGGATGGACGTATCCAGCTTCACATGCGTAACTTGGAAGCAGATTAATGAAGCTGGTGGCCGTGCTGTAATACCATTTGATAAATAAATAATGGAGTATTGTAATTTTTGTAATATTTGAATTAACCGCCAACATCAGCTGTTTCACGAACTATCGCTTAGTTCATCGTGCCATGGCACCGCATTCACAATAGTCATACGCAGGTCAGCAATCGATAAATTCCTCAATCGACATTGCATACATATGTGCAATAATTTTACATTCTAAAGTAAATTCAAATTTAATAAACATACGCGTCTATCAGCAATGAAAATGTATTGGATTCTCTCAAAGTCAGGACAAGGCGGCTGCATTCTTATAGCACACAAAATACTCGGCTTAAATTAAGACAATTGCGAGGCGTTGCTTTAAAAGTACAGGGTATTTAGATAGTTGATACCAATTAATTTAATATTCAACTGTTACGGCAATAAGCCGGCTGCAGCTGTTTTTCTGAGTTATAATTGCCAAAATGCTGCTAAAACTTCACAGATTGTGTCAGCTGTCCGCGCGACATCTGAGCAGCAGCCAAGCAGCTCGGCAATCATTCAGAAAATGGTACCAACAGCTATGGACAACCGAGCGCACAAACCTGCCGCCCTACAGTCACTTCACCCAGATTGGTGACCCGGTGCTACGTGATCCCGCAGCAGATGTGCCTGCAGACTGTGTGAACAGCAACGAGGTCCAAGCGATTGTGGTTCAAATGGTAAAGGTGCTGCGCAAATACGACTGTGTTGGGATTGCAGCGCCTCAAATCGGCGTCTCGTTGCGAATTATTGCGATGGAGTTCAATCGCCATATTAAGAAGGAACTCACCGATGCCATCTACAAGGCGCGGCAAATGTCCGAGCTACCTCTAACAGTGAGTGAGCTCAAATAACCCAATCGGCAACAGCTTAATGATGTTCTTCACAAAAACAGGTACTTATCAATCCTCGACTGACTGTGACAGATTATGCCAAGCACAAGCACCCGGAAGGCTGCATGAGCGTCCGTGGATATTCAGCCGAAGTGGAACGCTATGCGGCTGTCAAACTTACGGGCCTGAACAGAGAAGGTGCCCCACTGGAGCTGGAGCTGCGCGGCTGGAATGCGCGCATTGCCCAACATGAGATGGACCATTTGGATGGCAAACTGTACACCGATAGAATGGATCGGTCGACCTTCATTTGCACTTGCTGGGAAACAGTGAACACGAAGTCGGGTCGTGTGGAAATCCCCTTTCACAAATAAACGCACACTATGCTGTTAGGCTAAGACTTTACTATGATTGAAAGGAAATGGAAACGGATAAATTGTGTTCTTGGCCACTACTTGTACATTCTCAAGTGCTGGTTGGCCATGCCCAGAGCCGACTGTGCATTGAAGTACTCCGGACTGTCCCACAGATCACGTTTATCCAATACGTAATCGTACAGTGCGTTGTATTCTCGCTGCAGAAGGTTGCGCGAGGCCGCGACCTTGCCAGATAGCTCATCAATCGTCCGTAGGAGCGCGACCCTTGCGGTCTCAGCAACCCCAGGGTTTTCCGTCATCAACGACTCTTGCAAAGTTCGCAGGTACATGCGTTGATTCTGCCAGTCATCCCACTGCATCTGCAAACTTTTGCCCAAGTAGTTGATCACCGCAGTGCGTATAATGAATTGCCTTATGCCGGGGTGAGCTATGTTCCGTATCCGACGCAGCATGTTGTAACCGATGATTGTGACAAGAAAGTAGTTATTTACTAAGAGGATCCCAAAGTAGTTTGTGCAGAATTCGAGTATCAAGGACAATAGTTAATCAGAAATTTAAATCCTTTTCCATTGTCTTCTCGCTGTTGATCAACAATCAGACTTGCACGCTTTGCGTTCCTTCAAAGTCTGTTTTCCTGTTCCTAAAACCTTTCCAAATTGATTTTCTATCCTACAAAACGAATATACTACGTTGCCATGTCCTAATCAAAAACTCTACAATGAACAAAAAATCAGAACGTACCCGATGGGTTTCTGTACAATTTAATCACTTCAAAAATGCACACTTTTATGAATAGTCCGAATACATACATCAATTTAGCTTAGTTATAGATTTATAGATTTGGGAGAAGAAGAATTAGAAGAGTCCCTCAATTTGACCGGTTTCAGTGTTTAGATCAATGTCATAGATGGCGGGACGCGTGGAGAGACCCGGCATTTTGGTAATACCTCCACACATGGCAACCACGAAACCAGCGCCAGCAGATACGTAGACATTTTCCACGTTCAGCGTGAATCCCTTGGGTGCACCCTTGATATTGGCATCACCGGTGAAGGATCCCGAAGTCTTTGACATGCAGATTGGCAAGTTGCCAAAGCCCTAGAAGAGATGGAAAGATATTTGAGTTATAAATATTTAACTTTGCTAGACATTTGTTGCCACTAACCGCATCGGTCAGACGTTTGACCTGCTCCAGGGCTTCTTTGGTCAGCTCCACCTTTTCAGCTCCATACATGGTCTGGGCGATCTTGTTCATCTTATCTACCAGCGGCAGTTCCAAAGCATACAGTAGTTTGAACTTGTTCTCCAGCTTGCAAGCCTCGATCACAGCATCGGCAAGTGGCACAGCACCAGCGCCACCATCTGACCAGTGGGTGGAGACGACAGCGGCGAAGGCTCCCGCCTTGAGGGCGGCATCCTTGAGCAGTTGGTGCTCGGCAGCCGTGTCAGCGACATGCGCATTGATGGAAACCACAACAGGCAAGCCAAAGGCGCGTCCATTGCTTATGTGCTGCGCAAGATTGGGTACACCCTTCTCCAGCAATTCCAGATTCTCTTCTGTATACTGTTTACTCAGAGGTGTTCCCGGCGTGACGGGATCACCGCCGCCATGCATTTTGATGGCACGCACCGTAGTGACCAGAACAACAGCGTCGGGATTGCGTCCCGAGTTGCGGCACTTAATGTTGCAGAACTTCTCCATGCCAATGTCGGAGCCGAAACCCGCCTCGGTACAAACGAATCCATCGCTGCCTACCAGCTTGAGGCCGATCTCGTCGGCAATAATCGAGTTGCAGCCATGGGCGATGTTGGCAAAGGGACCCGCATGCACCAGCACAGGCGTGCCCTCCAGCGACTGCATCAGGTTCGGTTCCATTGCATCCTTAAGTAACACAGCCAGAGCTCCTGTCACGCCCAGATCATCGGTCGTCACGGGACGTCCACATTTGTCAAATGCCACCACCATCTCGCCCAGACGCTCCTTCATGTCTGCCAGGCAGCGTGAGAGAGCCAGCACAGCCATAATCTCGCTGGCCACGGAGATGGAGAAGCGTGTTTTGCGGGTCAATCCCTTCTCGGTGGGCGATTCCCCAATTGTGATCTCACGTAGATACCGATCGTTCATATCGACTGCACGCTCCCACATGATTGTCTCGGGATCAATGTCAAGCCTTGAGAATTTGGAGTATTCCTCCTCGGTGAGTTCGTCGGGATTGGTTTTGTCAATGCCCAGACGCTGCAGACGACGCAGCTGGATGGGACTGAACTTGCGTTGACCCTTGATCTTTGGCACCAGGCGATTGTACAGCGCCTTGTCCGCCTGTGTCGCCTCGTGGAACATGCGCGTGTCCAACTGAGCGGCAACGAGGTTGTTGGCCGCCGAGACGGCATGAATGTCACCGGTGAGATGCAAATTGAACTCCTCCATGGGAATAACCTGCGCATAGCCACCGCCAGCTGCACCGCCCTTAATGCCGAACGTGGGTCCCATCGATGGCTGACGCAGTGCGGCCATCACATTGCGATCCTTATGTGCACCCAGTGCCTGAACGAGACCCATCAATGTGGTGGTCTTGCCCTCGCCCAGCGGCGTCGGTGTTATGCCGGCAACAACAACATATTTGCCCACCAGACGCTTCTCCAATCGCTGCAGCACATTCAGCGAGATCTTTGCCTTTTTGCTGCCATAGAGTGACACCTCATTGGGCTCCAGGCCGATCTCCTCGGCCAGTTGTGCGATGTTTTTGGGTCGCTGGGCACGTGCAATCACAATGTCGCTCGGCACAGGACGAGCAGGCTTCAAGGGCAGCGGCTGCAGTGGCCACTTCACCTTGGTGGAGCGTGTCGCAGCCCGTTTGGCCGACAACACGGTGTTCTTCATCAGCATGGCAACAGTCATGGGTCCCACGCCACCGGGTACTGGTGTTATGAATCCCGCCACCATCTTAGCCTGCTCGTAGTCCACGTCGCCCACGAGGCGGCTGCCACTGGCCTTGCTTGGATCTGTGGGCAAAGGAATACGAATCAATTGGTTGAGTCTATGTTTGACATGTGTTCCCCTGCGAGCAGAATTTAAAACTGAAACTGAAACTGAAACTGTTTTAAATCAAATGGAAAACAGCCGCATGACGATTTTCCATTTCGCCCTTATCAGCAGCGCACTGCAGGGGTCAGCGGAGATAAGTTCGGGTCTGGCAGCTGCGATAATGAGATTAGAGCACACATACCTGGCTTCACATTGATGCCACAGTCAATAACTACGGCGCCGGGCTTTATCCACGAACCCTTTACCATCTCCGGCACACCAATGCCTACGACCAGAATATCTGCGGAGCGTGTGATCTCCTCCAGGTTGCGTGTCTTCGAGTGACAGACAGTGACTGTGGCATTGGCCCACTTAAGTAGCTCAGCCGCAGGGCTGCCCACGATTTTGCTGCGACCCAGAACAACAGCACGAGCGCCAGCGATCTCGACTCCAGTGCGACGAATCAACTCCAGGCAGCCCCACGGTGTGCAGGGCAAGAAACCGTTGAGATCACCGATGGCCAATCGACCCTCGTTCATTGTATGCAAACCGTCGACATCCTTGGCGGGCGAGACGGCATCTGTGATGCGATGCGAATCGATGGCCGTGTCGCAGTCCAGGGGCATCTGCACGATGACGCCGTGCACCTGAGGATCGGCATTCAGCTCGGCCAGCTGTGTCAAGCAATTGCATAATATAAATGTAGTTGATTGATTGATTGGCTTTTATTTTGGCAAGATTGCATAACTACACTGAGAGAAATGCCCAAGTAAACCTTGCCAGAATTTACCTCTTGGAACACACTTTTCTCTCAGTGCAGCCAATTGACTTTCGGCTCACCTTATCGAGTAACTCCAATTCGGTGATAGAGCGCGGCAACTGCACGTGGACGGCATTGATACCGATCTCTTGGGCAGCCTTCGCCTTCATGCGTATATAGACATTGGAATCCTCCCGTCCGCCTACCTGAACAATACGCAATCCCGGCACAAACTCGACACCTTGTGCCCGCAACGCATCCACCTCTTGACGCAGCTCCTCGCGTATGTTCCTGCCGAAAGACATGCATGTAGTTGGGTGAAAAGCACCGGGATTGAATGAGGAACTCACTTGGCCACCGCTGTGCCCGATATTACTTTGGCCTCCACTGTCATTGTGCTCGTCTCGGACTCGATGCACCAATCACTGGAAAAACGTTACAAAATTTGGTAAACCTAACACGGAGTATTCCTCGGGACACGCCGCTCGATAGCAACGCCAGCGCTCGCGCAATGCAACTGATTGCCAAGCGGACGAGCGAGGCCTATCTATAGGTGTGAGTGCTCTCTATCGCGCGCTAATCCAGCAGCGCCTTCACGACCACCACGTCCCTTAGCCCGCGCCCGCGCCCGCGCCCGTGCCTTATCAGGCCATTCGCCGTATAGATTATCGGGTTTCGGGTTTCTCGGGGGTCACTTCGCTGCTGGTAAACAAAAAACAAACATCTCTTTCTCCCAGTCTCAAGCGGAGTAGAGAAAGGGTTGACCGCAAACTGACATGGAAGCTGCTTTGCTATGATCTTTGTGAAAATTGCCCACAAGACAAATCGAGCGAAACAAGAGGAATTTGATATATGATTCCCATATAAATAGTACAAAAGTCGCTAATCTCTAATCCGCATTGGATTCAAGTGTCTTGCACACTGAACCCAAATAAACCTTTTGGACTAGATAGCGTACCATTGCCCAATGAGTTGTGTACCACTGTGCACTCTACCTGTCCATAACATTGATTTCATAATCGAAATCTAACACAGAACCTGAAATGGGTGCAAAACAAACGAATTCAGCGGCAAACACAAACAGCAACTACAATGAAAAGTAGAGTAAACTGACTTGAATATACCCTGCACAATATATATAACAAAGAAAATCCTTAACCAATACGCACCAATAAACTACAGACTCAGTGCAGCCACATCAACATCTTCTGGACTGATATTGTTTTGATTACAAGTGCTGATCAAGAACATATATACTTCTAACGCCTTTGGCAGCAGGGTAGGCGAACCCAAAAAACACATATATGGACAAACGCGTGCGTTATCAGAAGGTGCCAATTGAAAGAAATAATATTAAAATAATACACGGGCCCAGATAACATGTCAGTCAATTAGCGAGCCTCCAAGTTGGAAAAACATGGCGTGATTAGTGAACGTTTGCTTGACTTCTTTATTCCTGACTACAAATAGACGAATTGCACTACTTTCCATCATCTCAAATCCGTACTCTACTTAAGCTTAAGGGCAGCGCGTAGCTTTGCCGAGCGACTGCGACTGTTGCGAGCGATCTCCGAGGCATCCGGCAGGATGACATGACGATGCAGTTGCCGCCAATTGGTTTGCACAAAGGATTCCAGTAGCGCAGGATCGTGTGTCACATCGTGGCCACAATACTTGAGTGGCAGCGGATTGGCAACACCTTCGATAACATTGCCATTGAGATGCCGCTTGACAATTGTGTCCTCCAGCGAGTGAAACGTGATGGCAACCAGACGTCCCTCGGTACGCAGATATTCGCGTGCCACAATCATGCCGTAGTTGATCTCGTTCAGCTCGTTGTTTACAAAGATGCGTAGCGCCTGAAACGTCTTGGTCGCCGCATGTGCCGGACGTTGCAGCTTGTCGAGACGTTGCCCCTCACCAACCACAGCGGCCACCAGATCGGCCAACTGTCGTGTGGTATCGATGCGTTGCAAGGCACCGCGTGCCTCAACAATGGCGCGTGCAATCTTCTTGGCCGCCTTTTCCTCACCATAGACACGCAGTATACGCGCCAGATCAACCTCCTCGGCACGTGCCAAAACATCGGCAGCACTGACTCCACCACTGCGTCCACAATCCATACGCATGTCCAGCGGTCCGTTGTGTGAAATGGAGAAGCCGCGTGCTGCCTCATCAAACTGCATCGAACTGCAACCGAAATCAAAGAGCATTCCATCGATGCTGTTGCGTGGCACCTGCAGCGCTTGCAGCAACTGTGGCAGCTCCGAGAATTTACCCAGCAGCGGCACCAGTCGCCCCACATAGTCTGGCTCAGTGCTCATGCGCTGCGCTAGCTTGTGAGCCTGCGGATCACGATCTAGTGCATAGACTGTGGCCTGGGGGCATGTGTCAAGCAGTCGACGCGTATGTCCACCTGCTCCGAAGGTCATATCGATGTATTTGCCTCCAGCCTGTGGCTGCAAATAGTCGATTGCCGTCTGGCAGAGAACAGGCACATGGCGGGCAGGTGTTGCTGCTGTTGTCGAAGCATCTGGAGGAGGAGGAGGCTGCACGACGTTAGTGCAACGTCGCACTTGATGCGTATTGTGGTTTATGTATCTTAAGCTAGTAGTCAGGAATCGATTCATCTTGCACTCGTCTCGTCTAGTCGTCTACTTGGGCTTGTCGTTCAGATACTGCAGAAACTCCGAGCTGAGCACCTGACTGCACTGGGCCGCCGTCAGACCCGTTGCCGTCGAATCGTAGCGACGTGGATACTGCTTGACGTACACGTTGTTGCTGAGCCGCTCCAAGGCGTCGATCTGCTTGTTCAACTGTGCCGCTGCTTCGCTGGAGATGCTGGCGTCGCTGGTTAGTTTCGACAAGTGCTTGCGGATTTGTTCGCCCAGATCCCTTGGGGGTGGGAGAGAAACATTAAGTTGGAGTTTGTCATTTGCTCAATGTGTTGGTAATGTTGATGTTGTTCGTTGTGGCGCCCACAACCATGCGGACAAACAAACTGGCTAAGTGCCTTAAAGACTCTCAAAGCGAAGCTCAAAGTGGAAGAATTTATTATTCAAATAAGGAAAATTATATAGAAAAATAAAAGATCGATTAGAGCAAGTAAATAAAGCTACAGTGGAGCACAATCGACTGTTGGATACCGCAACCATTTGCCAACTTGTAAATATTCTTCACACCAATTCCTAGGGACGCCGAAACTTTAGAAATCAAAATATTGAAAAACGTCTATGTTTATTATTTTACCAAATGTAAAGACAAAACTCAATCTAATACAACGAATCTATCATATGTGAAATCATATTAAACGATTTTTTCGATTCGAATTCGAATCAAGATTTACAAACAGAAAAATGCGAGTAGTTTGAATCGGTTAAAAAGAAAATTATCACATGAATGTGCCTCAGTTTATATCTATGTATGTTTGTCTCGGAACCTGATCTGATTTCACCGCTATTTATAATCACATACTTGTAAACTAAAGAGCAATTAAACAAGCTCGGGACAGATGTAACCCAAGTGCTAACTAAGCAAATGTGAAACTAAAATATTTAATAATAATGGAAAGACAATAAGGTATAGTATATACACATGTGGTCTGTATAAATTTACAATGATCTTTGAGGTCTGAGAATACTCAGCAGCAAAATTATAAAGTTATTACACATAAAATAAGTAGAGAAAGCAGTTTATAGAGTTTAGAGAATCTGCTAAGGCTCCGATAGCCTGCAGTTCTCTTTATCCAACGTTTTTTATAATTTGGATGACCATTTTCATTTTCAAGGAGGTATAAATAGCTAAAATAATATTGGAATTAAAACAAAGCAATATTGTACAAAATAAAGCCTTTACAGTATAACTCCAGAGAAGGGTGTCCTTCTTGTCTTCTTACATTTTCGGCTCAGTGTCAGCTCCGCCCAGAAGATCCACTTCTGGAATCAATTGATAGGCGTACTTGGAAGACATGACACCACACACAGACAACTTGTTCAATAACTGACAGCAAAAAAGAAACACAATATGCCAATGCAACAACCGGCAAGCGACTGGCGACTGCTTAGGCCCCTGTCCAGATGTAAAGCTAGATCTACAGGTTCCACATTGTCCACAATGTTATGTGGAATCTTTATAACAAGCGGTCTGTCAGCAGCAGCACGCAAGAATAAGCAACAATTACTAACTCCGACAGGCAACGTGGAACAAAAAAACAAACAAATTGTTGTTAGATAACCGTAACTGAAGGCGCCACTGAACGAACATTGTGTGTTTTGTGTGTGTTGCTTCTTTGTACTTACCTGCCGACTTTGCTTTTTTCTGCTGGCCACTTCTCGAGTACTTTAAGAAATCTTTGGTATTGTGCGGACATACTTAATTATAAACAAATTGTCAGAGCGAATTAATAATTTCTTAGCGCCAAAACCAAAACATTGCACGCGTAAAACAGCTGTGCGTCGTTGAGGAATTTACAGCACTTGACATCCAAATGAGTGTTGGAGAATGTCAACGTAATTGAATTGTCAAATGTTATCGATATATTTATGCAGTCCTGGCGGCGCAAATATTTCAAAATTGATTATTATGATCGCATGCTAAACAAGAAAAATACATATATATAATTGTACTAATATTACTTTAATTTATCTCCATTTTATTATAATAAAAGCTGATTGCTCATAAAAAGTTGCAAATAAAACAAAAGAATAATGCTAAATTTTTAATTTTATGTTTTTAAAACTTCACATTTATAAATAGTTTCAATTTTTTTTTTATTTTTATTTATATGTTTTTGTTGGTTTTTTTATTCGGCCAATTTTTTAACAAAAAAAAATAACAGGGTATGCAACAATCTCAACCAATCAGAGCTAAACCGGAATAAAACTACGAGAGAGGCACAGAGAGCGCAATAAGAGAGGGACAAAGAGAACACAACAGTGCAGGCGAAAACGCAAACATAAAAAACATAAACAAGCATTTTTTTTCTCAATGCGTGAGCGAGTGAGAAGGAATGAGCAGGAGAGAGCGCACACACACTGACGCACACAAACACAAGGGAGCACACCCATCCACTTACGCTCGCTCACAGCTGCTTGCTACGCTCGCGATGGCAAGAAAAAAGTTGAGTGATATTTTTTTTTCAGTCGAGTTTTTGCCATCGAACCGAATGGTTCTTCTTCTTTACGCCCGTCTGATTTGCGTTTACGTTGTGATTTGTTGTTTGCGTTCACCGCGCACGGCATGTAAACAACGCACGGGACGACACAAAGCTCGTACTACATTCGTAATCGAGACTAGCCTGTTGTAAAACACGCTCCCTGACTCACAGCATAGAATCACGTTTAATTGCGGCGGCGCCAAAATTAAGTCGCGCCAAAAGTTTACGTTAAGAAAGGGGCAGGCACAAGTGCAAAAAGAAAAAACGGACACACACACACACAAGTTCAAGTGTGTGTATTGGTGTGTATATTTTTGGCGTGCGCGGCCATTTTTTCCTTTGCAAAGTCGAGTCACTCTTATAAGAGTGTGTGCGTGTGTGTGCCTAGTGTACTCGAAGTCGTAAGAGGAGAAAACGTAAAAAGCGCATAGTGACAAAATTGGTAAAAACAAAAAAAGAAGTAAGGTTTGCGCGATAGGCGGAAATGTGCGTAAAACGTTGAATGTAAACAAACGTATGATACATAGATGAAGCCATCTCTCTTTCACCACCCACGCAACGCTTCGTAGAAAGTGAAAAATAAAAAAGACAGCTAAAAGTGGGAATAAAAACGTAGAGAAGGACAATCCCACATTTACCTCCCCCTTTGCCACCAATAGGTCACGCAGAACACGTGCTTTTGCTTTTACGACCAGAATATCAACAGAGCCGCGCATACAAAACAAAAATCCAAAAAGGCAAAAAGAGAAAACAAAAGTTACCAGCGCGCGCAATAATAGCAACAACAACAACAAGCGCCGTTTCCAATTGGTAAGTACTTCTCAACTGTGTTTTATTTCTACGTTATTGGGCAAATCGCCTATTTTTTCCTTTTTGCAATTGTGCACCGTGGTCGAAATATGTAGATTAATGAAAAATGTGAAAGTCATTTACATTGATTACAAACAAAAATAACCCATTTCAATCAAATCTGGTACAGTTATCTGTCGTTTATTTCTAAAACACTTCATTTCAAGGGCTTTATTATCAGCATTTTAATTCAATAATATTTAGGAGTTGAGCTTGCTAGACTAGTTAATATTTCAGCATTATTTCAAAGAGAAATCAAATAAAATATATAAAATGATTTTATAAATTAAGTAGGTTTGATATCTTATTGGTTTTTTATTCTCGTTTTTTAAAGACTCAATCAAATACTTGTCAATTCACTCTTTGTGAAAGATTTTGATGACCATTCAAGTTCTTGGGTAAATAAAATCAAATACATATAAAGAAGCGATATTTAAAAGCCATTTGATGATCACTAACTTAATTAATTTAATTTCATGAATAGGATCAGTTTATTTTTATAGCATAACCCCGAACAACCAAATAAAATTGCCATTGACACACTGTGCAACAACGGCTGCCAATATTTGTCCATCCCCTCCCCATTCGCTCTGCTCTTTGTTTGAGTTCTTTATGTGCCATTCATTCGGTGGCGGTTTGTGTGTGTCGTCTTTTTATCTTCACTGTTTTTGCTCTCGCGCGCATCATTTTTTGCACATGTCGCCCCCGCCGCCAACAGAGCAGGCAGAGCGCAGTCTTTTTCGTTTATTTGCTTTGTTTCTCTCCTTTTTTGCCACTTACCTCTGTCCAGCTCTTCATTTGTTTATGCTGCGCTCTCACTCAATCGCTCTCCCTCTCTTTATGCTTTTTTCTTGCTTCTCTGTGGTCGCTGCTCGCGCTCAATTAATTTTCGTTGATTCGTTTTTTGTACATGTTGTGTATGAGTGTGTGTGTGTGTGTGTACGAGAATGTTTCTGTGTATGAGTGCGAGTATTTTTTTGTGTATACCATTTTTTTTGTAGGCCGCCGAACAGCGACGTTGACGTTGGCGTTGGACGTTGCTGTCGTGCTTTTTGGGGCCGCCGGCCCAATGATTTTGTCTTGTAGTTGTAGTTGTTGTTACATGTGTTACGTACCTATGTATCTACATATGAATGTACATACATACATATATATGTATGATTGTACAACAATTTATGTGTAGATTTAGTCTGACGCCACTTTCATTGCGTACGAATATAAACTGTTAATAACAGTGTCTTTTGAGCTTGACATTAGCATGGGCTACAGAAGATGTATTTTCTTTTGGGGAAACCGAAAAAGCAGCTTGACATGCATTAACATGTTTACACATATTCCTGCACGCTCAACAAGCTGCCAGCGTATATCCTGGTATCTTCGGCTTCCCTCTCACTTCCCTACGCTTTTTGGCCTACTCTGCTGTTCGGCCAAACATCAATCGACGTCAGAGACTCCACCAGCAACAACAACAACAACAACCGGTTTTTTTGACCAACCAAGCAATAAAAAATATTTTAAAAGCAAAGCAAACAAAAAAGAATTTACTTCTGACGTCAACTGCGCAGCAGCAAAAAACAACAACAACCACAGCTACGCAATGCGTTAGTGTGGAATATGCATGTGTGTGTGTGTGTGCGTGTGAGAGCACTCTCCTTTGACTCTTAAACGTCGCTCGACCGACCAACGCTCTCCTTCGCTCAGCGCTCTCTCCCTCTCTTCTGCCGCAATGCATATAATAACTGAATTTATTTTATTCTCTTGGCGCGCGCCAATTCTGATTGTTTTTCTTTTATTGATATTTATTGTGTTTTATTTTCACGGAAAGAGTGAACAGATAAAAAACAAAAAAAAAACTACGCGGACATGACAGACACCTGTGACATGTTTTGTTTACATTGAATTCTCACTCATTTTTTCATCGCTCATGTTTATGGGTCAGAAGTGTGTGTGTGTGTGTGTGTGTGTGTCTGCCGTCGTTGCCCTCAAAGGATTAAACAGTTGCAACAGACGACGAAGCAGAGGGAAGAGCACAAACAATTATGAATGAACGAATACGTGTATTAATGCAGGTGTAGGTGTATGTGTTGTGTGTAGTATTTATAGCTTAGTTAGACTTGTGTGTGCATGAGAAATGAGTAAATAGTGATAATATGGCGGAATTACAAACACTTTAAAAGTAATTGATGGTAAAGATATGATTATTTTGTGCGACTACCCAGTAATTTGCAGTTCTTCAAAGGTTTGATAGAGTTATAGTTCACAATATAATTATAGTTAACAATTTCATTTAAATTAATTAATTCTAAATATATAAAATCGTGCTCAAGTTTTACTAATATGCATAAATCGTTTCCACTATCATAATGTAATAATAAAATAAAACATATTATGTTATTTTATTATTAAAATAGCTTAACCTCTACTCTGCTTACATATCGTACAACCATTCTCATGTTCTCAACCTTGTTTCGGCATCTTCAAGTTGGGAGATCAGCGAGCGCCCCAATTTCATGTTGAGTTTATATACATACTTCTTTTTCAGTTCTTCTTGAGGTGATTGACACGTTCGTTGGCGCCCCTGACTCTTCGCTTTTGCTGCCCCCTTTTTCCCTTGCCACCACCGCCCCGCGGTTACCACCAACTTATTCTTGCTTTCAGTTTCGCTTTTTGAGTTGAAACAGAGGAAAAAAAAAAGAATTTTGTTTTATTTTCATTAACTTTTTTGTGGTGTTGTCACATCGAGACTTTTTTTACTTGGCTCAAGCGCCTTTTTTGTTTATCTTGTATTTTTTTGGCATTGTTTTTCGTTTTTTAAGTGCAATTCTTGGGTTATTTTTTGCTGCTTCTTCTCTTTGCCTTAACGCTTAATTTGCAAAGCGTTTTGTTTTATTTGTTGCACGTTTAATTCATAAACAATTAATTAATTCATGCACATTTATGTTAAATTGCTGAAAATTATGTACAAAAACAAAAAAAAAAAATACAGTAAAAGCAGAAAAAAATGTAGAGGGGCATAATTGGCTGACGTGTGAATACCCTAGCAAATAAGTAAGAGACCGATTATAGTGTATATAATAGAGAAATGGAATTAACTATATAATAATTCTCAGCTCTATTGCTAAATAAACTGAAAAATTTGAACTAATGCAATTAAAAAGTTTCTACTGTTATGTAGACTTGTGAATAAGTTATATAAGAACATTATTTGGAATGATCATTGCAACTCATAGACTTATCATTATTTATCTTATATTCATTTTAGTATTTGACATCCTCTATAAGATCTCTGTAATACTCCCTGCCAAAGCATCGTTATTCAAATAGATAAAAGTAGTTTAACACTTCTGTTGATTGAGCAGAAATTCGCGCCCAGGGCAGAAGCTACTCTCTCGACGGAAGCCTAAATAACAATTACAATAAATTCTGAATTTTTCTGTATTTTCAGCATATTACGCCAAGCCGAGGAAAAGCAAGAAAAAACAAAAAAAAAGAAGTTGTGTAAGCCATTCTGCTGCGCTGTGCGGGGCCAAGTGTCGATTTCATTTTAACCGCGATCGTTGTACGATTCGGTGCCAATCGGTCCCCTCGTTCGCTGTCCATATTCCATATTGGTTCTTCTCTTAAATCCGAGGCGGTATAAGGCCACAATCTGGACGCACGGACAATCACCTATCGACCGCTGAACCTTGGCGGGCAACCGCTTATGGCCGAGCTGCCGACAACGCCCAACGGCGCTGCCGCCCTTGGCGCTGCCAGTGGCGATTATCTGCATCGATCTATCGATCAATTGCGCACGCTCAGCCATCTAACCCAAGCGGATTTGCGTACAGCGCAGTTGGTGCACGACTACAAACCCTTCAGTATCAATGAGTTTCGTCAGAACGTTGAGCGTTTGGATTACTCGCTGAAGAATGGACTTGTGCAGCATCAGCAGATACTGGTCGAGCAGCAGCAGCAGCAGCAGCAGCATCCTGAGCAGCAGCCGCCGCAGCAACAGCAGCAGCAGCAGCAACTGCATCATCAGCCGCAGTTGAAGGTTAGCTACAGTGCGCCCAGTTCGCCGCCAACACCTACGCAGCTCGGTGAGCAGCAGGAGCAGAAGGTGAGTAGCGTGGACGGGCAGGAGGTGCAGCAGGAGAGGAGCATGACTGAACTTAAATCTAAAACTATTATACCCTTTTTGCAGTATGATCCAAGCCGCTCGCCAACGCGACAGCAGCAGGGCGGCAGCCAGGGTAGCAACGGCTTCTCGCCTGATGATCAGCGTCAGGGCAGCGGGAGCAGTGAGCAGACGAAGCCATACAAGTGCGGCTCATGCAACAAGTCGTTCGCCAACTCCTCGTATCTGTCGCAGCACACACGCATCCATCTGGGCATCAAGCCGTACCGCTGCGAGATCTGTCAGCGCAAGTTCACACAGTTGTCGCACCTGCAGCAGCACATACGCACCCACACGGGCGACAAGCCGTACAAATGCCGCCATGCCGGCTGCCCCAAGGCGTTCTCGCAGCTCTCGAATCTGCAGTCGCACTCGCGTTGCCATCAGACGGACAAACCATTCAAATGCAACTCATGCTACAAGTGCTTCACCGACGAGGTGACGCTGCTGGAGCATATACCCAAGCACAAGGACTCGAAGCATCTGAAGACACACATTTGCCAGCTGTGCGGCAAGTCTTATACGCAGGAGACGTACCTGCAGAAGCATCTACAGAAGCATGCCGAAAAGGCGGAGAAGCAGCAGCAACAGCAGCAGCAACAACAACAGCAGCAGCAACGTGGCCACACGGCAGCCGTGGTGAATCTACAGCAGCATGTGCCCACTGGTGGCATCGGTTTGAATCTGCAGCGTCAGGCCATGAACGATGCCAATGCCGCGTACTGGGCCAAAATGGGCGCCGATAGTGCTGCTGCATCGCTGGCGGAGGCCATACAGCAACAGTTGCCGCAGGCCAATGGCAGCAGCTATGCCAACTTTGCCACACTCCAGCAGCAGCACCAGCAGCAGCAACAGCAGCAACAACAGCAGCAGCAGCAACAGGAGCTCCTGCAGCAGCATCATCAGCGTTTGGCTAACGGGGGCGGTGATACGCCCGGACATTCACATAGTCCGCATGAGGATGCGGGCGAGGATCTGGTGTTGCGACAAACAACGCCACAACATCATCTCCAGCAGCAACAGCAACATCAGCATCAGCACGCTCACTCCCCAGGCACATCGGCTTTTACTCCACTGAGCGCCACCGTTGTTGCACCGCCACCGACGTCGCATCTGCAACAGCATCGAGCACCGTCATCAGCTACCACCGCCTATCTGTATCAACAGAATGCAGCTGCTGCCGCTGCTGCTGCCTTCCCGACGCAGCTCATCTCACTGCATCAGATACGCAATTATGCGCACCAACCCGGAGCCGGACTCATTCCTGGCGACCATTTGGCGCTGGGCCTAAGCGCTGTGGCCAAGGAGAAGGCTCAATAGTATCGGGCAATTGTTGGCCCCAAGCATCTCAGGCCAAAGGAAGCACGATGACAACAACAGCAGCAGCAGCAGCATAAGAAACAGCAACAAAAGAAGAAGAAGCTTGGTTTAAGTTAGTACCATAAGCTATGATTAAGTGTAGCTAGAGGCTTAGCTGGTGGCAGCTGTTGGCAATTGGTTTCCTCTTGGTTGGGGCACAATCGCCTCTACTATCGTATAGACAAAGAGACTCGTGTATTAATAGTTATCGATTAACATCGATAGCGGCTTGACCTGCAAAATAGTTAACAATCTGATAGTATTTAAGTCAGTTTTTATCAACTATACGATAGTTCTGGCGAACAACTACGTGCCTAGAACTAAGCCCTATTGCCAACAGCATTTCCCCATGTTTTCCCACACAAACTCAGGTTTTCCCATTAGCTTTTCAGACAGTACGAAGCACATAAGCAATATTTACAAAGGATCCAGACTAAAACTCTGCACAACTCGAATGGACGATCGATCCCTTCGAGCGGTTCACAGTTTTAGCTTAACTATACAAAATATGATATAGGGTTATGCTGCATATGAATCTAGGCTATATTCATACTTACGTAAGTAGTAGGTGCCGTACCAAGTACTGCGATAGTTCTGTACATAGGATTACAGTCTTGAAATTATTACGATTTTAGCTATTATATTATTATAATGTAACTCGAAAGAGAGAATGCCGTACAAGTCAACGTATCAACGTAGTTAATACAATCAACAAAAAATTGTAATTAATTTAATGGATCGATCTATCAATAGAATAAGCACATTTTATATATTTATGAGGAGGAGAAAGTAATAAAAATTGCAAAGAACTATTTATAGAAAACCCCAAGTGTGTATTATATATTCCTTCCAGGTTTATTCAAATCGAGAACGGGACCGCAGGGTCAAAGGATGCAACGATGTAGAAAAATGCAGAGTAATCCGCTTAAGTTGGTCAGGAAGAAACGCAGGAGGAGACTTTCTTTTTTCTCCTCTCGCATTGTGCTCAAGGCGACATAAGAGATTTATGTCCTGAGCTGAGAGAGAGAGAGAGAGGCGTTACGTACCTCTGCGTGCCGTGGTTAGATGCTCGAGATCAGATCATGACAGCAGCTGCGCGTCGCAGTTGAAGATTAATGATGGATGGCTGGATTGATCGCTGAGATGGAGAAGCAATATTCAAATGCCGAAATAGAGTTAAATTTAGAAATTACAATATGCCAGAGATTTGCGTACTTGTGCATGCGGATGTGGGAAACATCTAGAAGAAGGGTAGAACGAAGATCGAGCGGTTTATAAGTAGAGTCTGCTGCAGCACGAATTTCATCTTCAGAGTGGAGTATATCAACAGGTTCTCGAAGCGAAGCTTCAACAGATTTCTCTCTGGAGTTCAAGGCAAATATATGTGGCAGGGGATTGTGGGTGCAGTAGAGTTGAATCGTGAACCAAAACTAGAACTCATTCTTATACATTCGTAATTTGCAACATTTGTACTATATGCTTGGTTACTTCATATGCCAAAAAAGAAACAGAATTAATTTCATGGCAAATTAATAAGCAAAATCCCAAAATATAATAATAACAAAAAAGACAACGCGAATTTCCAGCTGAAAACAAAGAAAAAGAAGCTGTAGAAAACCAGTTCCAGTTAGGAGAACCCAACCAACAGGTGTCTAGCACACCACGGGGTGGTGGGTGGTAGCAGGGGGGGGGGAGGTTTGAATAGCATTGTTATTAATAAAAGCGAATTGCTGAATTGCGTTAAATTTACAGAAGAAGAGAGGAGAATAAAAACAAACAAACATGCAATAAAACGGGCGCAACAAAAGACTTTAAAGACAACGATGAGAGAAGAGAATCCCATAAAAAACAGAAAAAAACCTAAGGTTCATTTATGAGCTCGTAAAATCGCTAAACGGCGAGAATGAATGCGAATTGAATGCGAATAAGGTGAATAAGGCCTGAAGAGGCACCCACGAGGAGTCAATGAAAAGGATATCGAAGGGTTGCGAATGCGATTCTCTGTTTGTCAACAGGGCACGAGAATACAATGAAATAAAAGGACATTTGTACCGCATTTCGGCACGAGTGATCCCAGCATCCTTTTCCCCTTTCCTTCTCCTTTTCCTTCTTCCTTCTTTCTTCTTTTTTTGCAATGGGTCTCCCCGAGCATCGCTGGCAATAAACCAACAAATCATCGCTTAACCCGTCGCGGACACAAAAGAAAATAACTGCCAGAATTGGCAACACACCGCAGAGAATAGAAACGAGAATAGCATAGAATAGAGATCGACGGGTAGACAATGCGATAATCGATCATTTGGCAGTTTTCCTTTGTATATCGTGGCGAATTTTGGCAACCCTCTTGAGGGACCAAGGAGAGAGATCTCTTCATAACGAGGGCGCAACGCAATGTTTGCCAATAATTTAATTGATAAATGATTTGATTTTCGCATCGATCATAAATGGGACTCTCTCTCTCTCTCTCGTTCTATCCTTTTCTGGGGTTCTGCCAAATCATTGATTAGCATATCAATATACAATACTATAAATGCTCTAATGATCATGGGATTGTTTGCTTGTGTCACCGCCATCCGCCAGTTATCTTTGTGATCTCCGTCAGATCGCTGAGTTGAGTTTTTGGTATTCGGGGTGGATGTGGCCTGAAGATCGGGCTCGTCATGTTGTGTTGGGTGCTGAAATCATCACGAAGCTGTTCGTCCTGTGTGCATCATCAGCCTTTGTTATGTTAACTATGAGAAAAAACAGAAATGACCGAGCATCTATCCTGGCAAAGGATTTGTGTGTTCCTCATCTTCCACTGTCACTTTTCTCTGTCCCAGGGACTTGATCGATATGATAATTAGAATGCAATCCCTGAGGTTGTACAGCTGATAAAAAATGAGAGGGGCATCTGTCGAGCAGTTAAGGCGTAAAGATGGGATACATAACTTGTATAGAAAGAGGAATGATAAAAAATACATTTCTTCTTTTGAGATATTACATAAATAATGTAAAACATAAGACAAATATATAATAAGAGAGAAAAACTATTGGCTGAGAGAAGTTCAGAAGTTTATATTAAAAAAACCAAGTTAAATATTTTGCAGTAGACATTTTTTATATTAAATCAATAGCAATAAATATATAATATAATATATATAATAGATGATACAAATTGCATTTTAAGATTTAATAAGAATTTATTCTTTCTATGGTATGTTGTACACATTTTATCATTCTTCAGAGTCTTATATTTACCTACTCTGAAAACTATTTCCCTTTGCTGCCTGTCCCGCGAGCATTATGCAAATGAATCCTTGAATCATTTGAATATTCGTGTGTGCAATTTCAATGCCAGAAGATAATTTGATGCTGCAGAAAGGCGGTCTCAATGGCATCAATAGATTTATGGTTTCTAAACTCCAGACATAATCAAAACACACACACACACACACTCACACACACGGAAAGAGACGCATCTAGGGAGACTACCCTCAATGTTAGGGGTTGCGTTAACCCTCAGCTCGATTTAGCATAAGAAAGAACCCGCTCGGGTACGCGTCTTCTTCTGCGTGTGAAGCCGATTCGCAAAGCATTTAGTCGGGTATTCAGCGATTCTTCAGGATAAACTATTTATGAAATTATTACACAATGCCAACAATAATATCGAGTGGGGTGCTCCGATTAGCCAGCTTCGATCGCGGGTCCCGAATGGGTTGGGAGGTGTGTATGTTTTTCCCATAACTTCTTGTTGGCCGTGTGCGCCTTTTTGTTATTCCATTCTCCTCCATTCTCCGTTCCGTTTTTCGTTCTATTTTTTTTTTGCATATTGGTTTGTCTTTCGTTTCTCTGATCGCCCATTCAGCCCATTGTGCGATTCTAATAAGGTGCGATATTGTGAAATCTGATGCCGTTTTCCATTCTTTTTTTTTCTTCTCTTTTTTGGCATTGTGAAGCCTTTGGTTTTTGCACATCTCCTGTGCCCCTCCTGCCCCTTCTACAATGGGTTCAATTGTTGAGGTTTTTTTGTTATTGGAATTGTGCGGAATTCGATTGATATGATATTTTGGCATATTGCAAATTTGTCGATATTCAATTATAGCTTCATTGTGAATTCACCTTGATTACCAGATTATTGATGACGATACGCTAAATCTTTCCGACATACTATTATCGGCTTTATCAAACTTGCTGCAAAAGAAGAATTTCTTTTAGTAGATTTAAATTCAACCTGATCTTAGGGATTGCTCTACAAACCGAGCAGCCTTTGTTTTTCCTTTTCGAAAATAGAAGGATCAAATTCATTTTTAGGAACACAGTCGTTCAGATAAAATTAAGTTTGGCAGTTTTTGGAAAATTGTAATTCTGATTTTGATTTTGATAGAAATTTTTATTTTTTTTTTAAATTGATCAATATGTTGACTCCTTCTCCCGTTGGACTGCCCAAACCTCTCAAGAAATGCATGCGGGAGATGATAAATAAGATGATCTATGTCGATCAGGAAGTGATACGCCTGAACACGCAGTTGCTGAACATGCAGATGAAGTTGATGCTGAGGTCAAAGGTCGAGAAGGAGAAGGAGAAGGAGAAGGAGAAGGAGAAGGAGAAGGAGAAGAAAGGGTCAAGTGGTCGAGTGAACAAGAATGAAAAGGCTCAGAACAATCGGCGTCAGGGTAATGAGGATCTGGCAGCATATTCCGGAGCCTGGTCGGTCTGGCCGATGTGATATGATGCGATATTACATTTCGATCGTATTACGTTTTAGTATAGTCGCAGTACAAGGAATTGAATTTTTAAGTCAAAGAGACTTTCTTTCAAGTCTAGCTTGCTTCAGAAATGTTTCAAATATTTTTTTTTTCTAATTGAATTTGAAATATTTTGAAATTTTGAAATATTTAACAACCTGAATATTTTCTCAAATAAAATGCTTTATACCAATTAAATTTTTTCGACTTCTAAATATTTACAAAAACATAAAAAAAACGCACTTCATTGAGTTCCATATAGAGAACATTGTATCTTTCCTGTTGTTTGTATATCCTTCAAATCCCGCCCGAAATCAAATGAATCAAACGCACGTGCAGAGGAGGAGAAACTACGCAATTTGTAATCCTGATTCGAAGGCAGCCAAAATGACGCAATAACAAAAGTTTAATTAACATTTTCACGCTAACTGAAAAAAACCCGATTTCAATTGTGAAAAGGCTTCGAAATTCCACAAAAAAAAAAAAAAAAAAAAAAAAAAAACTTACAGTAACGAATATGGTAAACAATGCGCGCAATACTCCTTTTTGGGGGGGAAAAAACGCACAAGGCCAAAAAAAAAACTTGTCACACGGCAATTTAACATATTCTAGAAAAGGTGCTCAAAAAAAAAGGAAACTGAAAAAAAAACGCGCGCTAAAAAAAACGAACCCAATTACAAACGACTTTTTGCTGTAGCCGAGCATAAAAAATGCAGCATTACGAAAAAAAAAATGGGTTAAAAAATGAACGAGCCGAGCATGAAAGGCTGCAGTGATGCGCTGATGAGGAGAAACATAAAAAATAACATGATCTGGGCCCGGCACCGTGTCCCGAAAAAGTATGCAACTCGCGGCCTTCGGGAAACTGATTTGAATATTCCGCGCTGAGAATTTTCTCACGATTTTTTTGCCTCGACTTTTTTTTGACGACGTCGACCCTGCAAGCTGAGTGTACAGAGCTGAGGGACTACCCAGACAGCCCTGGGTGACGACGATCTCAAGGATAGAAGCTAGATGAAAGAAAGAAAGGAAGGAAGGAAGACACAGTGAGCTAAGAAAAAAATCCGGATTTTTTGCCTCATTTCAATGCGGACGCGCTGCGCCTGCAAAGGAAAGGGTGTGCCGCACACAATGGATCCTGCATATAAAGAACGAAAGGATAAAGGACTAGGAATGCTTAATTTATGCACGACACGTTCGCCAATCGGACGCGCTGTGCATGGAGATGAAGTGGAAAGGGTTGGATGGATGGGTCTGATCCTCGTGCAGGATATCTCTGCATCCCGATGCTTTGCGCCTCGTCCGCTTGCCTGTCCATTTGCATATTTGATCGCGTCCTTTTGTCAAGGGTGCGCCCGGGGGTCAGCATCATTTTTCATTTCTTTCCCAAAAAAAAAACGTTCTTTCAAATTGAAAAAATACGCAAATTATTTAAATAATAATTCCCTAATGCGTACTGCGTGTTCCTAATGAAGAATGCTCAGTTTCATCTCATGTAGAGTAAAATTAATTCTTAAGCATTAGGAATCTTAAAGATTAATTGAGTTAACGCTTTTTGTTACGTTTACTTATAAGTATAAGTATATTAATATACGTTAATAAAATATTACTAGTTGATAGTTTTGTTTGCTCTGATATATAATTCATTTCTAGACACTCGTATTTTATCAAAATACATGATTTACTCAATTTTATAAATATATGTGCCTACATCTGCATGTCTTATAAACTATATAGTTATTCTGCCTCCTTCCCTGACAGGGTTCTTTGCCCGGATAGAAGTCAGCCGCAGGCGATAGAGTAGAACCACCCCAAGGACTTGTACCAACATCTTTCCGATGAACGAATATCTTCCATGGTTGAGGTTCCGTCTCTTCTTCTATTTGTTTATCTATTTTACATATTCGTGCATTGTAACGCTTTGTGCGCTTTGTGAAAGTCTTAAATCAATATTTGCTCATTAGTCATGTTCAATAATTCTAATTATTATAATTTATGTCGAGCGAAGGCAGCTGCAAATCGAACTGAGCGAAGTTCTTCAGATAGGGAAATTTCTTGTATGCGTAGATCTTTCAAAAAGTTTTCTTATTTTTTTCCTGCTATTGAAGATAATATTTAGCGATTGTTTAGAAATTCAATTTTAACGGATTCGCAAACGATTTCGTATAATTATCACTCTACGGCGATTGTCGAACATGGCGTCAAAATCAATCAAACCCAGCGACATCGAGAGATAACAATATAAAGATCCATCAAACCCGATAAAATTAATTAGCCAGCGAAGATGGTAAAAAATGAATTATGCAAAAATTATGCAGTCCCAAAATGAATGAGAAAAAAACTTCAGATTGGATCGTCCAAATCGATGCGAAATATTCGCGAATCGATTGGGTCGCTTTGTCCGATTGAAATTAATTAATTTACTTAATTACAGGCCTCGCTGGAAGCCAAAACTGGGGCTGACCTCTCGCTAGAAACTGGTTGACTTGTGCCAAAACTAAATTTCGAAGATATTTTCTACGTTTTGTGCGAATTATCATGTAGAGAGAGAGAGAGGGGGGAAGGGGATTCTATAGATTGTTAACGCCTTCAAATTAGGATTTTCAAACTGTTTAAGTAATCGAAAGCTTCATATGCTCGGATAATCTTAGTAATCTTGAAATCGCTATAAGTTCCCCATTTAAACTGTCCAAAATGGGAAAGCATAAACATATAAGTTATTCAGGAAACCCATTTTTAATATTTTAAAATCATGAACACCATATTAACTTCTGATATTTTATTTATCCATCCAATTTTACAAATCTCGAGAATTGCAAAGTTCTTTCTTCATTTGAAGCTCATATTAGCTACCCCTCTGGTACAGGGTATTAGCATATGCGCAAATGATTGATTATCTCACGGTTAATAAAAGCTTCTAAAGCAAGCACAGAGGGGTCTCAATCCATTAGAGATTTTGGTACTCGCTGCTTGTGTTGGAAACATACGAAGAATTTCAAGTGAAGATTCGGTTTCTAGTCAAACCAGTTCCGATGACTCGGATTACAAACCTGGCTGGCTGTGACGACTCCAGCTTAAAAGAGAAATATAAAAATAAACAGAATAAAGATTGTAAAGATAATGAAGGGAAAACGCTAGGGGTAAAAGTTGAAATCTCAAGCTTTGAGTACACTGTCAGAAAGAAAGTGAGAACTGGGATAGAGAGAGAGAGGATTAAGTTTGGAAATTGTAGAAAAAATTACAAGGCGCAGTTCGATTAAGCTATACTATTATATTTTCTAAAATCTCTTCAAACATGTTGACACACTGTCCCGATGAGTTGCCCAATCCGCACAAGAATTGCCTGCGGGAGATGCTCAGCACGTTGATCTGCAACGATCAGGATGTGAAGCGCCTGAACACAGAGTTGCGGAACATGCAGCTGGAGCTGAAAGCAGAGCTGGACAAGATCGAAAGGGCCAATCTAAGCTGTGCTGAGGTCAAGAAGAATATGATGACCAAGAACAAACTGTGCCAGCCCGATGAGGATCTGTCGGCGTATACCAAGCGCTTAGTGGATATGGATGAGATAAAGCACACTTATACCAAACGTTTCGAGGCGATGCGTAAGCGACGCGACAGTATCATCGTCTATGGACATCAGTGTCTGCAGGCCTACAGCGAGGAGAAGTGCAAGTTTAAGTCCTTCCACGAGAATACCATCGATTATATCAAGCGTACAGCGGCCCTGGCTCAGGATCAGGCAGTGGTGAAGCGATGTGAACGTGACATCTGCGAGATGCACAAGCGATTCATCAAGGAGGTGGCCAATTTGAAGCAGTGTGAGAGTGAGCTGCAGCCGTACTTCAAGCTGCTCAAGGATACCGATCCGAAGGCATATTGCGAGTGCTGCTGCTTCAAGGACTACAGCTGGTTGCCCCAGGGCAAGAATCTGGATTCCGTCAACCAACTGACCGAAGAGTTCAAGGCCAAGATGGGCAAGGTTCTTGTGGGTGCATTGGCCCAACTGCATACCCACATGCCCCAGGATGTGTACGCTTTCCTAGCCGGTTACCTCATGAATGTCGAACGCAACGAACAGGAAGTCAAAGAGAAGTTGGAAATCTTCCAGGACCATGTCGTATGCGAGGCGAAGGAATTACCTGATCCGACTTTCCACTGTGAAACCGATTGCAGCAAGTCTGAAAAGGTTTAACCATCGCAAGTGAAATAAAATTGATATAAACTTGTTGAATGTTATGCAAATAAAGCGATTATTATTCAATTCGGCCATATCGATAGTTATACATATGTATATCGATAATTTATGTCTAGGTATCCCAATTGGGAGTAGGCAAGCCAAAGATACTTAAATAAATTAGAGTATCTTTGAGACAAGCGTTTAAGAATATCATATTGTGTTCTATTTCGATTATTAAATACGAATACAGAGTATATATACCATATAGTTGTTGGTTCACAAAGTACATCGGCCTTAAATTAATATACATATATTTGCTGCTTAAGCATGTTTCTTCACAAAGGTAATCACATTTAGAGTTTGTTTTGTTTTGGGCTCAAGATTGAATTTGTTTAAACTTTGCAACCTAATTAGGAATCTTATAATGCTAGCTATATGGGGTTTAACTTTATTATGTATGAATATGTGAATCTTAAACAGATCGCTGATCCTAATCCTTCTGCTTGCGTCGGTCACCACGGCGAGAACCGCTGGCCGCTGGCTCCTTGTCGCTGACTCCGGTGATGGAGGCACCAGAGAGCTCCGTGTTGGCCATCTTTTGCTGTGTGTCCAAAAAGAACATGACATCACGTAGCTGCTCCTTGAGATCGGTCACCTCCTTGTCGTGATTGTGCTTCAGCTCGTTGTACTGCTGCTCCAGAGTCTTGTACTTGAAATGCCAGGAGGACTGATTACTCTGCAGTGCCTTCGACAGCTCACGCTCCTCTGTTAGCTGCTTCTGCATCTCCTTGAGTCTGATGGGTAAAGAGAACATTAGAGAAATGTTCAAAGTGTTTATATAGATTTAAAGATCTTGTTTACTTTGTTCCATGGTTGGCCAGCTTTCGCTCAAGATTCTGTTTTTCCTTCTGCAGGCTCTGCTGCAACTGCTGGAGATCGCTCATCTCCTGCTTGGCCTCATTGGCATCGGTCTTGAAGCTCTGCCACTCCTGCTCCAGGCGTTCCATACGCTCCTCGTAATACTTGCGCTGTGTGTCCAACTGCGATGTCAGCAAGTACGTGAACTCCATTTGCATCGAGTCGATCTTCTCCTCTCGCTCATCCTTTTCTGTTTGCGAAGCTACAAGCTTACCATCGGATTTGTTTTGAAACAGACGATGTACGAAATTGTCTCCAGCATAATCCCAGACACTTGAGGTGCCCAGCTGCATGGCAAAGGTATGATTGGTCGCCCGATAATGTGCCGCGGCATGCCCGCCTTGGTAGCGACCACAGCCGACATGACCGCAGATTAAACAGATCCATAGGGAGTCGGTGCCCTCGCACTCCATGCATACCGAGTCCTCAACAAGCTCCGGTGTCTGCACGTGACGACATACTGGGCAAGTCGAGTCGCCCCACTTCATCAAGCAGCTGGCGTGAAAAGCGTGATTACACAGGATAGTCAAGACGCCATCAACACTCTCGTCCATGCGCTCCAGACAGACGGGGCAAGTGGGAAGCTCTGTGTGTCCAGCCGGTGGCAGACCATGCTCGCCCCGCTCTACATCCGATACCCAGACTGCGTGGCACAGTGAGTCCGGTTCTAGAGAGTTATAAGCGATGCCGTTGTAGGACTTGTAGAATTCCAGGGTTGACTCATTCGAACGGAACCTGTAGGTTGAACACGAACAATTAATAGGATGTTGAATTGGTTACATGTAGTATTTTCTCTTTTCCGTTTCCCTTACTCCAATAACACCATAAATTGATTGGGACTGCCGTCGCGCACAATGCGCACATGTCTGATCTCGGCATGACATGGAGCGATGAAGTTCAGCAAGTCGTGGCAGTTGAGGGTCGCTGGCACAGCCAGCAGACATAGCTGGTTCGAGGGCGCCTCCTTGATGACCTTTCGTTCGCTGAAAGCACAGAGTCTCATTAGCATGTTGTTGTTCTGTTTTGTGTAACTTCTACTAACTTTTTCTTGTAGAGATGTATTATGCCCCTGGTTACTTCGACAATGGGATTACCCGAAAAGTAGCCAATCTCTTGTGGAAAGTTCGAGGCTGCTGGGGGTCCCTGTGACTCATCGCTGCTGCGGGGCGTCGTCTCGCGCGAACTGCCCGCGGTTGGACTATTCGTATGCTGCTGCAGTGCAGCTGCCCAGTTCATCTTATGCGTCTCTTTCTCCTCACCGACGCCGCCGCTGCTCAAGTCTTCCGCCCAACGTTGATTCGTATGAGTCTCGATAATAATATCGCGTGCCTGGCGAAGTCCTCGATCCCTTTCGCGTTCCTTTTGCACGCGTGGATTTGTCGGATGTTCCGATGAGACGGCGCCTTCTTGTTCTGCAATATGGAAAATTGTTATTCGATTTTAATCTTCAATATTTCACATTCTGTTTGATTTTCTTGTTTTCGCTCGTGACTCTTTACCTGCGCTGGTTTCCAAATCGATTTCGATTTTGATGACACACAAAGAAATGTTTTCTAGCATTACACAGGCATAATTTGAATCTGGGCGTATGACCAAAAAAGCATGATAAATGTAATTGTTGAAAGAATTTTATACTTTTTGTTACAAAGAATACGCACAGAGAATTGCACTAAATAAATACACACATATGACTGCTAGTTTAACGCTAAAAAATACCAAAATACTATTGGTTTCAAAACAATCATCGATAGATGTTATCGAATTTCGACCACAAAGCGTTTACCAGCACTACAAAAACGTTGCGTTTAACATACCAATCTTTGAATTCATCGCATTTAAGTTCAGTCAATATCCAGTTTCAGCAGTAATTTAAATATTCAGTTTTTGTTTTATTAAGAAACATGTTTGCTTTGTTTTTCTTTTTTTTGCTCGCAGTGTTGTAATGTGTTATTATTGTTTACGTCTAATATGCATTTTATAAAAGCATATGAAAACTAGTTTTTTTGGTTTAGCCCCGTTACAATGGCTCACTCTCTCTCTCTCTTTCCTACCTCCTCCCATGCTAAGCTTCAGTTTCGCTTTCAGTCGGCTCGCCTCGACTCGTTTCGCCGAAACGCAGCACTTCGGCTTAACTTAGTCACAGCACAACTGCGCGCTAGTCGGTTGGAGTTAGTACGTAAACGTCACTGTAGCGTGTTGGACGTGTGCGTTGGCAAACAGGCAGAGCGAGTGTTGCGCGCGAGCTTAAGTTAAAGCAGACAAAAACACGCCAAAAATTTCGTCATCGTCTCCTGCTCTAACGCGCGCGTAAAAAGCAAAACAAACCGTAGTGAGTGCAGTGTTGTTATTGTTGTTGTTGTTGTTGTTGCATGTACACATAGTAGTTTTTTATGTTCACATTCCGTTTTCTATGTGTGTGTCTAGCTGTTTATGGGTGGGAGTAGGTGTGTGTGTGTGTGTGCGTGGTGTTGCCGCAACCGAGCGCAGTGTGCCGTAATAAACATAACAAATTAATTGCAACAAACATAAAGCTGCAATTACCAAGATTGAACCACAAAATATATGAGATTATTGTACATGAAATGTTTTGCGGCAATTGACCAGAAATCATGTGTATTGATTTTCGTCCATTATATATTAATGCGCGCAAAAAAAAAACACAAAAAAACAAACCAGAAAAAACACGAAAGTACAAAAATTGTAACTGAAATGTGTCCGTGTCCTAGTCCGTTATTCGCACATGTCGTACGCAAGCAAACACACTCACACTGGCACACATACTCACACACACACACACATAGACACATACATAGATGCGGACGCTGGCAAACAGGCGCGCACACTGACACACATATACAAGCGCAGACATGCTAACAAGCAGGCGCCAACACGCACACACACACACAGACACGCAGAGAGTGGGAAGGGAGTAAGAGAGACGACAGACATCGTCCTCTTTGGCTGGAACTGACAGCTGCCAAGTGCCAGAGCTTGTCGTCAACAAGTCTATCAAAAGTACGTTTGTCATTTCTGTTGCACTCAACGGCCACGCCTCCCCCCTTGCCCACTCACTCCGGCAGGCAACTCCTTTGTATGTGTGTGAGTGTGTGTGTGTGTGTGTGTGTGTACGGCGCACCTCTGTCTGTTTGTCAATTTAAAAATTGCTCAAACATTACTGACTACGATTACTAACATCGTTCTACTAGATATGTATGTATGTATGTAGGTTTATCACATGCTACTAAGTAATAAATGCCCAAAACTCTGCAGCAATTTCTACTATCTTTTATACTCTCTTGCGTAGGGTATATAGGTTTTGAGCCCAAGTTGAAGACTATATAGTATATATATTCTTGATCAGTGTCAATAAGCACATTTATTGCGTATAGCATGGTTTATATAAGGCGGAATTATCTGGATCGGTATATCTCAATATATCATCTAATATTGCCAAATATCTTATGTTTATAGGGTATATTAATTTTAGCCAGAAGTTTGCAACGCACCTTAGGAGACATCTCCGACCCTATAAAGTATATATATTCTGAATCAGCATCATCAGAGGAGTCGAAAAATGGATGTCCGTCTGTCCGTCCGTCCGTCCGTCTGTTGCAACGCAAACTAGTCTCTCAGTTTTTGAGCCATCTTCATGAAACTTGGCACACAAGCAATAAGCAATAAGCAATAAGAAGCTGTACGCTGTAAATAAGTCGGAACTAGCCAGATCGGATATATCGTATAGCTGTCATAGAAGCTATCGGCCGATTTTGTTGTTTTTCAAGATATTGCAACAATTTGCAATTTGGCAAATCTTATTCTTATTACATTCTTAATGTGCTGTCAAAATTGTATCAAAATCGGACCACTATAACATATAGCTGCCATAGGAACAATCGGCTGAAACAGAAACCTGCAGCAAACAGAAACCTGCAGCAATCAGCAAGAGTATAAAACCTTTGGAAAGCCGAAGGTAGCCTTGCCTTCTTGTTTTAGTTTAATCTCAAAAATGTTGGTTTTCTTATTAAATTATACATAACAGCTGGAATTCTTTTTTCAGTCATATCATGGTTTGGTATGTTAAGTAAGTAATTAGCATGGTAAAAATCGCTGAAATACCATGAAATAGGGGTACTATATATAAAAACCTCTGGCTATGCTTTCTTGTTTACTTTTTCTTTCTTTTCGTTCCGTTTCGTCGTTTCATCTGCTGCTTTTCTTGTCTGCGCAAAGTGCTTTTTCTTTCCATTTGCATTTTCCTAGCAAAAAGAAAACGCGAGTCACAGTGAATATCCGTTTTATAAGTTAATAACTAAAGCAATAAGTAAGAGAGAGAGAATGAAAAAAGAAAACGAAATTGATTTTGCAGACTTTCTAAGGAGCCTATGATAGTACATATATATTAGAAGCTTCTCACTGCAGTAATCCTGCTGTTTTTTTTTATCTGAGAAACCTTAATACTCTTTTGTTTTCCTGAACTTTTCCTCGTTCTATTCGATTCTCTCTTTGCGTTTTTGATCATTTGCCAAGGAGGAAAAAGGATTTTGCTTTGATAACCCTTCTGAAAGTTGCGTTAAATATGAACTGACGTTTTTATGTTATATTATTTTATTACTTTTATACATTTGTTAACTGTTTTTTTATTTACATAGTTTGTTTTTATACATATATTCCTTTAGAATTTGATTTTTCTTATTATTCTATAAGCAAAAATTAAAAAATTTAAATCATGTTAAAAAAAACACACTATTTTGAGTGAGAGAAGAAAATTAATAAGCTTTTCGTAGGTTATCAAAGCAGGGTTTATAAGAAAGCTCAATATCGAATTCATATATAATTTAGAATAATGTAACGTTATTTCACTGTCTCTCTCTGAACATCTTCCTTGAAATATCCTATTGTTCCGATGCCGATTCGGGAAATTGCAATTGGAAAAGCCAACATGTTGGGGGCTTAAATCAAAATAGTTTCTGCATTTTCCTTGCAGCCTTTTGGAACTATGTATTCGCATAGATTTATAGCTTACGATCCAAAGTGGGGTGGGGTGGGGTGATGTTTGGACTGGGGCTTTGCTTTTCAAATTCAGCAAATGCCTCATAAAATATCATTCCGTTGTTGTTGCTGCTGCTCCTCGTCGGCTCCAACTCGGCTCGACTCTATTCAAATCGAGTTCTTGTTTATTCATGCATTTTGTTGCACTCTGCATACTCCATTGTTGGACCAAGGCACACACACACACACATATGTACATATGTATGTATGCATATGTATATATGCATTGTGTACGGTTGTAGTTACATTCATTCATTCATGAAGGTCCCTGCCTGCCCCCCCTTCCTCGTTGCGCCTCTGCTCTCCAAAAAAGTTTGTCTGACATTTTCATGGTGTCTGTCAGAGAGCTCAAGTATCTGTTACGCTTAAATGCCGGCACACACACACACACATACACATATACATATGTAAATATTGTAAATGTATGTGCGTGTGTGTGTATGTGTGTGTTAGCCCCAAGTGTGCACTTTCACTTTTAATGCCGTTGCGAATAAGCGAAAAACTGGCAAAACAACAATCGTGATCAGGTTTTGGTTTAAAAGTCACAGTTTTAGGCTAGCGATGGCAGTGTGTCACGCGTCACGTGTCACGTGTCACGTGTCACGCAAGCGATGATTAAGCGTTGATAATTATATAATATTATTTATATAGGCATAATTGAAGTTCGTTTAAACGATTTCGTTCACTGAATATTACAGGTTGCATATTTAAATGTAAAATAGACAGATAAAGAAACTGACTGATTCGCACAATTTTAAATGTATTTCCTTCACTGTGCGTCAATGAATCACTGCGTAAGCCTATTATTATAATAATTATATATTTATTTTTAATATGTTATGTTATTAAAGTTACAAAATTATACTAAATATATATAGTTTGATATTTAGATGTAAAACAGAGGGATAAAGAAAATGTGAATCTCTGGGAATCTGTCACAGTTTTGAATGTATTTCTTTCACTGCCTGAGAACCATTCAAATCACAGTGTAAGTCACAGTTTTCAAAGAGGTTCCCCTTATCGATTACCCCAAAAACTATACGTAATTGCAGCTCACATGAATTAAACATTGCAGCTGTGGTCTGTGGCGAAATGGATTTCTGATTGCTATATACGCCACCGCCACCGGACCACAGCAATCTGCCGATCAATATTAATCATACATACATATGTACATATATCTAATTGTTCAATCATTCTATTGTACGAGCAGCATGTTGCGCATACGCCGCGTATCACATTGCAGCTCGTGCATAAATAAGTTGATGAATGCCAATATGGATGTGGATGTGGATGTGGATGCGGATATAGATATGGATTGGAATGACGTACTAGGTAGCAGCCGTCAAATTGGAGCATTAGACAAAGAGTTTGCAAAGAGTTTGAAACGTAATAAGGCTAGAACAATGAAGGAGAACTGCAGTCGAACCTGCTCAACTGAAAGATACCCTTTGAAACACTTTTACAAATTGTACCACAAATCTGAATTTACCTATTGCTTTCTCGCTCATTCGCTCACGACAAACTTAATCGGTGGGCGTGGCATCTAAAATTTAAATGGAAAATATGGAGCGCGAACGTGCATGATTTTGGAGTACCTAGCTTTTATAATAACTCAGATCAGTGCGTTCACACAGACTGAAGGGCAAAGAGATACATGGATAAAAGACTTAATAATCCTAAACGGTCTGCTTCGCCTCTTACTTGTCTGTAACACACATTTGCATGAAGCAAGTATACCCTGTATGCCCTTCAAAGAGCTTATTACCAAAGGCAGAAGAGCAAAAGAGATTAAGAGGAGTTAAAAATAAATTAGAAAATATTGTATCCCTTGTATAGGGTATAGAATATCGTGATAGATTTTTATAATTTTGAAAATGATATTCAATGCGATTAAAAATTGAGAGAACATTTTATAACCTATAGATAAGTTTGAATAAAGTAGCAGATTTGTCAAGTTTTAACAATGTATAGGGAAATATAAGATACTAATTAGGGTTAAGTTAGGTTAGGTCAGACAGACAGATATAACTAGTTTAATTAGATCCCAATCAATATGAAGCTAATTGTGTGTATTCTATAGTCAATATGTATTATTTTGGATCCCTGCTGTCCAATGGAATTCCTTTGGATACGATATTTGAAACCAGAAAAGTGTATGAAATGCGACTTGATACGACTAATCTTTACTATTAACGCCTTATTAAACCGAGTACAAATTCGCATTAAACTCGCAGCTGTAGACGCGATGATTGATATATGTTTCTATAATGTTGTACTGTCTGCGTGGGTGATGAAAAGCAGCATTGGATTTCCCGTGTATTATTTGTGCAATAAATCAATGTCAGGAATTACACTGGGGAAATTGTTCTAACTGCCAGAAATAGTGTGTGTGTGTGTGTGGTGGGAGGGGGAGGGGGTGTATTATTTATGTAACTACGCTGAACTAATAGATAATGTGCGTGGAAAAAGTTCTACAACAATTCTGAAATAGAAATGTCTTTAGGTTTTAAATTTACATGTGGTTTTTCCTTTGCATCGCCTTGTTGCATGGTCTCTTCTTTATGGTTTTCCCTAAACGTTGCTATCAACATGCTGCACGTTGACTACACACACACACACACACACACACACACAGTGCCTTCAGTTGCACTCTCTGCTCCCTCTGCTCTTTCTGAAATGTGTCGACTGCATCGTACACGACATTCAACGTGTAAATGATATAAAAAAATGGCTGCACAACATGGAGACAGAGGCGGAGTCAGAGAGGGTAGGCAAGGGGTGTGCCAAGCGTTGCCACCGTGACAGGCGGTGGCAACAACAATAAAAAAGGGTGACAAGTGCAAATGTCTAACCTGCAGCATTGCTTGCACTCAGTTGCATTTACATGGCAGCTCAACTGGTTGGGTTGGTGTGTGTGTGTGAGTGTGTGCCTGCGAATACCCTGTAAATAGTATATGATGATAAAAGTGCATATGCGTGCTGCAGCAAGCTGGCAACTGGCTAATTAGCGACCGCTTTGTACATCACTTGCTACATTTTACATACTTTGCATTACAGGGTATTTGTGCTGCAGTTTACTTTGTCTTTGTCCCTCTCTGTATATGTGTGTGTGTGTGTGTGCTTGAGTGTTTGTGCACACGAAGTGCACGCAAAGTTTTGTTGTGCATTTGCCACGCTTCTATTTTAAGGACCAACTTATGTGGCCTGCCAGCAGTAGCTCTGCATGTGTGTGTATGTGTATGTGTGTGCGTGTGTGTGTGCGTGTGCTTAGCTGGGCTTGTGTGTGTCACTCTGGCTGCAGCAGGTGCACAGCACCCACCTGCTGCTGCTGCTGCTGCTGCTGCTGCTGCTGCTGCTGCTGATGGTCCTGATGCCATGGCAATTTAGTTGTTACTTTGGCAACGTTGCGTATGCGTCATGTGAGCCGCAATAAGCAAACAAGCTTTTTTTAATTCCTTTTCGCCATTGCTGCGTCTGTCTATTGGCTGCTCTTCTCTCTCTCTCTCTCTCTCTCTCTCTTTGCCTGACACGATATTTGCATTTGCCTTGTGCCTTTTTCCGCATTTTGCAGTCCACGCAAACAACAAACAAATCAACTTACATATTTGCCTGCATTTTGGTTTGCGCTATCTCCCTCTCTCCTTCTTATTCTCTTCTGCTTTGGGGTTATTTGCTCGTCGCTTTGAGCCCCTTTTCCCTCAACTTGATTGAGAACAGTTTTTGTCCACATGCGGCTCGGGTCAGTTGCAAAAAGTTGATTATCCTGAACGACGTTTACAGCAACGACAAAATTCACTTTGGAGTCGAAATTCAATTTCGTTTTTCATTTTCACAAATAACCCAAATAATCGTTAGACTGTGAAACTGTGTGAATTTCTATCTGCGATTATTAAATTTCATCCGTTACATTTCTCGGCGAACCTAATTTCCAGGCACAAGGCACAATTTGAGCTTAATTGATATGGGAAGGCTTTGTAACATTTTCGGGCTGCTTTTCGATGCAATTAAAAAGTTTAATTAAAAATGTTATCAGCCAATTAACTCTCTCTTTTGCTCGTCATCTGCATACGCATCCTCATTCTCATCGTCAACGTCGGCTTGCTCTGTCCTAATCAAACATTAAGAAACGTCAAAGAGCAAAGATGAAGGACAACAAATACAGGGGGAGAAAGGTAGTCAAATTTATTATTTAACTATTATACATATTCTAAATGTATAACAAAAAATTATTTATTTTGGATTATGCTTTCTGTATAAAAAAACGAGACTGTTTTTTTGTATGGAGTAAATAAATAACTTTCAGGCCCTTTATTTTGGGCCTAAACTCTCTTTTTCTCGTTTTTCTCGCAAGTGCCCATACCGATAAGACAATTAAAAACGATGCTAACAAAAAGGCTGGATAGTTCAAGTATTACTTACTATATTATCGTCTCGTGATATTTCAAACACCAGAATGTTCGATATTGATGTATATAAGATATCTTATGCTGCATTATTCCCTTTTTGTAGTGCAAGCAATATCGATATTTTTTCGATTGCCGATACCCATCACTAGCTGCAACTGCTCGAACTCTACTTATTGGCATTCATTCGTTTCTCGAGTTATTTATCTAAAGGTCTCTGGCAGAATAGTTTTGCGACGGACATTTACAGTTATTCACGTCTTCTTTGCTCAGTGGCTGCGATGCTGCGCTCAGATTCATCGAGAGGCGGGCAAACAGTTCGTCCAACCATTTGCAATGGACGCCAGGATAAGCTACTTTCATTCACATACAGGCAGGCACAAGGATGCATTGTGGAGTGAGGAAGACAAGGGAGAGGCAAACAGACAGACAGAGAGAGATAAAGAGAGAATGAGAGCTTTGCAAATCAAATCTTTAAACTTTCGTGCTTATCGATGCCTCTGCAGGCGCTGCCCGCCTACGCCTGCTTCTCTTGGCTCGTTCTCGTCGGACACGCCTCCTTCTCTACAGCCTCCCCGCACCCAACCCACCATCAGCACGCTGTAAAGTTGTGCAATAAAGCTTAACGCATTTTTTGCTTCATGCACTTTGTGCTTCGTCATCAATTTTTATTGAAATTGACACTATCTGAACAGAACAGAACAGGGCGCAGAGTGGGCGGTTGGCGTTGGGTGTGGCCGTGGAAATGAATCACTGTAGCCATTTGTCGGGGGACACTTTTAATGAGCAGCAGCAGCAAAGGGAGGAAATGGCGCCCAGCCCTTGGGGCTTATAAACTTGTTAATTGGATTAGATTTTGTGATATGAAGTAAATTCATTAAGCATCTTTCGCTTCCTTGGTTCCTCTCTTCTCGTTTCTCTTTCGTTTGCTCTTTCTTCAACATTTTTCACGCTGTGCGTTTTTAAATGAACATAAATTATATTAAAAATTTATTGCCAACTTTTTTGCCAGCCCTGGCACTCGGCCTCTGTGCGTTCCTAGCTCTTTCTTTGCGTCCGCACTGCCTTGGCCTCTGTTCTGCTTTTGCCTTTGCTCTTACACTGCAGTTTCCGCAGCCCCGCTCTCTCTCAGCCTCTCCCTCTGCCTCTGCCAACGTCCTGCGCCACGGCATCTGTTTCATTACGACACTCGCAACTAATAAGCAGCGAAAAGTCCACACACAGAGACATAAAACAAAGCAGCAGAGCAGTTAATAAAGCAACAACACAACGCCTGGGACAACATAATAGAGAGAATAACAGAGCAGCAACAACAACGCGAGCAATAGCAGCAGCAGCAGCATCAGCAAATGGCAAACGGTAAACAGCTGCGACACTGGCTCTGCGTGGAGTGGGAGAGAACGTAAGTGAGTGAGAGGGAGCCAGAGCGAAAGAGCTTTGAGAGCGCAAAGATGAGTGAAAAGATGTTCAACTGGTTTTGTGAGGCAATAAAAGAGAGCAGCAACAACAACAACAGCAATGGCAACAGCTGCAGCTAAAGTGACAACAGACGAAACGAATCGAATGCGAGGTGAAAACAAAAGTAAATGACGCACAACAAACGCGACAAAAAGCACGAGAAAAACAGCAACAACAACAACGAATGTAACAAATACAAGAACACGCGAACCGAAAGCAATAACTGTAAATAGTAAAGCAGCGCAATCAAAAATATAAATTGACTCAGTTAGTCAACTCGAAATTGAGTCAATACAATTTGATTGCGTTGCAGAAGGAGGGTGGGGAGCAGCAGGACAAGGTGGAGAGGAATCTGAAGAAGTAGAGGAAAAAGTGAGTTGGCATGGAGAAGCTAATCAAATTGAAAGTGGATGCACTTATTGATATTGGCTGTGAATATTGCATAAGCGAAAGCGAATGAGTTGTTACACTGAGAGAAATAGCATGCGCAGTTGTTGAAAAAAATAAATTGTACATTATTTGAATTGACAATTCTTTTAATTATTAAGACTTAAAATATATGTATATTTATTTGTACTATATAAAATATAGTAATATAGTTATGTGGAATAATATATTATAAATATAATATATTAAGTTTTTTTTTCTTTCTGTATTTCGTTTTACATACACGTACATATGTATTTGGGTCAAATGCGGCTCTTTAGCATGGTTCATTACATACTGAGTCCACTTTCCCATTCAGCTGTGCGTTTTATAACTTGGCCTTAAGAATTAACAGCGCATCTCTCATCTTATCCGTTTTACGACTGATTTTTAGTACTCGCTCGTAATGTCTCTCATTATTGTGGCCCTGTTTAATGACTGTCCCTCGGCTCTTTCTGTGCTCCAAGTACTTTGTACGGGAAAGGAAGGAAGCACAACAAACAAGAGCGAGATTTATGTGCTTTTATAATTCTACTCTCTGGTCCCTCTCTCTCTCTCTCTCTCTCTCTCTCTCGCTCTCTCTTTCTGTTAATGGGATATGCGCTGCGCCCTTGGGCATTGCAATGAGCCGCCACAACAGCGGGGACCAATTAGTGAGGTTAGGTCCAAAGAAAAGTAATTGAAAGGCCCAAATGGATGGGCAAAGTTGAGTTTTCAATGAGAGTTTCTCAATAAGTTAATGAGCCGCATAAAATTGCTATTGTAAGCGAACATTTTACATAATATAGTGTTTGTACAAGCATACATTAAGTATTTTAAAGTATGGTACAATGGGTACAGGGTATGAAATGTATGAAATATGGTACATGAGTTGTACATTACGCTCGTTTGCTTAAATAATGTGGTTTTAAAGGGGATTTTAAAGATTTATCTTATAATAATAAATTAATAATTAAATAATAAATGATATTAATGTTTTTATATAATGTGATATTTGTGCCTTCTTCGATATGATGGAAATATTTTAAATATTTTTATACGCATTACAATTTCCTCTAAGCTGCATGAAGTGATATTTTCCATTTCTTTAAGATTAAAGATTCTTACAAGAAATTCAAGAAACACAAACTCGCATGCCATAAATTCTGATAGATTCTGTCGTTTTCTCTCTTCCCTCTTCTTCCCTCAGTTCAGGCGGAATGTGGCGAGGAATGCAGAAAGGAAACGCGTGTAACAATCATGTAAAATTGCGTTAAAATCAAATGGAAGAAGGCAATGGACCGTGTGAGGCAAGGGAGGAGCACATCAAATTGGTATTAGAAGCTAACAAGCAGCTGCGAAACAAGGGCGAAGAAAGAGAGTAATAGACAAGTGAAGAGCAGGAGAAGCAGAAGGAGGAAACACAAGTCGTAACAAGCGTGTGGGCGTGGCAAGCGAAAAGGAAGCTGACGGCGTTACGGAGAAAGTTGACTGCATCCGTGCGGCACTCAAACACATACTCACAAGAGCACTCAGACACACACACACACACTCACACACAAACACACACACACTCATAGACACACACATAAAAGTCAATTAATGTACAATTACAACAACAATTACAACAATCGCCAGTGAATCAGGAAGAGGAGCAGCAGCAGCAGCAGGAACAGGCACCCTCGCTAAAGTGACAGCTGTAGCTGGAGAGGAAGACAGGGAACGGGGAGCAGCGGGGAGCGGATAAGTCAACGGAAACCGACAGGCAACAAGAATTTCTACACATTACACGCAACCTGAGTTGGCATCGCAAGAAGACGGAGACGAAGCCGGAGAAGGAAACGAAGCAGGAGCCCGAGCCGGCGCCACAGCTAAAGCTGAAGCTGAAGCTGAACCTGGAGACTCAGCCCCAGCCGGATTGGCCGTGGTGGTATCCCCTACCCAGAAAAGCAACGTCCGCTGGCGGCGACGGCGGCCACAAAATGACTTTCGTTAACAAGCTGAGCAAAAGCTTCCGCTGGCTGCGCTGCTCCACACTGTGCGCCATTTTGTTTTATATGTTTTTCATTGGCCTCATATTGCACAGCACCAGCCACAAGCTGCAGCTGCACCAACAGCAGCAGCAGCAGCAAAAGGAGCAGGCCGTCCTGCAGGCCACAGCCACAGCCACAGACTCGGCCTCGTCCTCGTCCTCGTCCTCGGTCAAGGCGCTGCCGTTGGAATTGGAGCAGCAGCAGAAGCAGCAGCAGGAGAATTTGGGCAATCCGCAAGCGAAGGAGAGCAAAGGGAAGCAAAAACTGCAGCCGATTGCTGCTAATGAGCTGCAGGGCGGCGTTGGCGGAGGCGGAACCGAAGGTGGGACAAGGCAAGGCAGCGGTAAATCCAAGTTACAGCAGCCGCAGCCCGAAACAGTTATAATAACGACCAGCAATGTGAACGAGAAGCAAATACTGGCCAAAGCTTTCAAACGGTAAGTTGTGGGCACCTGCACTGAGAGAAAAACATGTAAGCCGGCGCAAGATGAAACCTAAAAGCGATCAGGTGTCAGTCTGAATAAATCTGTATGTTTATTGTATGTCAGCAGCTGCATCGTTTTCTCGCAATACATGGTCACCCTAATCAATAGACAGCTACATCGTTTTCTCGCAGTACATGGTCACCCTAATCAATAGACACCAAAAACTGTAGCTATAGACATAGACTATAGGCAGAGTGTGTACGAATTAATACTTAGCTTTTAGGAGAATGGATCTACACGCATTCTGAGTGTTATATGGTCACCTCAACTACGACAGGCCTTAATTTATAGCTATATAAACAGAATATAGATTGACTAACTTTCAAAGACATCAATCTACCTGAATTTTTCGCGATATATGGTCATCTTATTCAAAGAAGTCATAAGCAAAATATACAAGAGGTCACAGTTAACTTTCAAGGGCATCATTCTACACACGTTTCCCAATGTATATGGTTACCCAAACTCAATAATACCATAGACAGAAATGATATTACAGACGATAGTTAACTTCTAAATTCGTCACTCTACACACATTTTCCTAGGTATCTGGTAACCTAAGACATGACAGACAAATGACAAAAGTTTGAGCTGCAAATAATAATTAAAAAAAATTTAAGATTGTTTAGGCTTATACAGTATCCATGTGGGTTTTCTGTGTATGGTCACTCTAGTAAATGTATGGTCACCCCAGCCGTGACATACCAAAGTAAAAATACATATGTAGCTACCGAGTTTACTTTGAGCAGATAAACATACTTTTTTCACGGTGTATGGTCACCCTAGCTTCCGCCAGGGTGCACTGGGTGTACGCTTGATAATTTGGTGCTAGTTTGGCGGCCGCCTCATTGTTGTTGCCTGCGGCGGTTGTTCACGCTGTGAAGGCGAGAGAATGCGGGAGGGAGGCGAAGAACAGAAGAAAGGAAGACGGAGATTGAGTGCGAGAGTGGGAGACAAGAGTGGGCGGGAGAGAGAGCAAGAGAAAGAGAGAGAGAGAGCGAGAGGCGAAAGATGGCAGCACACTGTGCGTAGCATAATTGTGTGTACGACAAATTGTGAAATTTATGACAATGGAAGGACGAAGAGGAGAGCAGCTGGAGAAGAACGTGAAAGCAGTCAGAAGAGCTGAAATAGGAGCTGCCATAGCAGGAGGAGGCTGGACGTGCTGGGAGGAGGGAGGAGAGAGGAGGGAGGAGCAACCGGGCAACCGTTGATGGATGTTTTGTAAAGGTGCTTCTGGGACCTCACGAATCCAATTTGTTATTTCGACTGATTTTGATTTGCCGTCGCCATTGGCCATTGGCCATTGGATGGGTAATCGGATTAGGAGCTAGTAGCATAGCAGGGCGCCACAGGGGGCGGGAGGGGGCAGTCATAATTATCGATCAAAAGACCTGCTAACTACCAATAGGTTGAATTATCGCCTTACCAAACTGAAATTTAAGGAAAAGTTAAATGGGAAAAGAGCACAAATATCTCGTATAACTCTCGCATATATCATGTTTATATGCAACTCTTTTTTTATGGTGTTTTTATGGGGCTCCCCACCCAGAAGATTTATGACGGTAGCTCAAGCAAGCGATTTGCCGTTTGACTAACGGCATTTACGACTTGAACTTTGACTCGCAGCAGAGTTTGCAATGCAACTACTTATGTGGATATTTGAATAGGGGCTCTCGAATATTAATGAGTTGTACACGCAACTTGAGAGAATTTAGGATACCCTATCAGAGGGAGAGAACAGCATGTTTACTTAACTTTGCAGAACTTTTAAGTCTTTGGTGCTCTTTAAATTTCACCAACAAATTTCTAAAAGCAGCGAATATTTATAAAATTCCGTTTCTCCCCCCTATACGGTCTGACCTTTGCTCAGTCCTTTCATAGGCTGCCTAAAAAAGCGTCCCTTCCGTCATCCCTTCTTTCTCTGCCTCTTCCATTTCTATTCACACTTGCACAAAGCAAATGCGAACAATCTGGCGTGTGTGTGTGTGTGTGTGTGTGCTCAACGTGGCGTATGCGTAACGTTTCCTAAGAGACGCATTCGCTTTGTGAGTGCACGAATTTAAGCCCAATTTTATTCAGAGGGTACTCAACCAGTTTCAGTTCAATTTAGCCCTCAATTGCTTTCATCATCGATATCAATTAAATGAATATGCAAAATATGTTGAAAATTAAATAAAACGAAAGGTATTTTTGCAACGTATTTAATAATCGCAATTGCGAACAACAACAAAAACAAGAAACAAACAAAATGCCTACGGTGTATTGAGTGACCCCCGCTGGGGGCCAGGGGACTGCCTCCCTGGTGTGCCATGTGTGTGCCTGCGTGTGTGTTCTATATATTTAATCCTCAATCAAATATTAAAACAGGCAACAGGCACAGGCAAACACACACAGTGTGCAGCCACGTCCCATAATATGCACAGTTATTTGCTTTTAGTATTTAATTTTAGTAGAACTATCATTAATTCTGATTAGGCAGCAGCTATGTAAATAACGATAGTTACATCCGCTCCCAAAACATTTGCACAAATCAATTTCATAGCTGTAAAACTGCACTTTAATATTTATTGAATGGAAATAAGCTAATGCCGGCACATTGGCACGACTGCTTACACAGCTGCATACCCTGTAAAAGTAGTAAAGAAGCGAAATGTCGTCTGCAGTTGGGCAAACATTTTGAAAGGCTTTACTATGTTTTCTTATAGTAATATAATGGAAATTTATTGTTCACTAAATTTTTCTTTGAAATCTATTGGCTTGACTCTTATACAAGTTGTGGACAAGTATTTCAATAAATGAAATCTTAAGTAATGTATATGTATATGTTGATAAATTTAAACTACATTTAATGTTAAAATTAAAAATAATCCCTATTCTGCTTAATTTTGCGTGTGTATTGTAAAGACGATTTATGACACTAAGTCTAAAATTTCTTTTCTGCCCCACTCAATGGGCAAAATATTAGCTTGAGGATTTTTAATTTTCCCTTAAAGACCTTTCTGCATAAGCTCGAAAACTTGTAAGGAGAAAGAAAGAAGCATGGATTATGCGCACTTTTTACAGGGTATTGGCACGCTCGACACAGTTGCGTTTGCTGCTGTCTGTGTCGCCTACAATCTGCAGAAAGTTTTTCTGCCAAAAGCGAGCAAAAATGTGTAAAATTGCCCTGCATGGCAGATAATTTCGGCAGTTGGCAAACTTTATTTTCGATTTCGATTTGCATTTCTACTTTTTCTGTTTCCATTTCTGTTTCCTTTTTGCTTTGCCTCTTTCCGTTTTGATTGCTGTCTCTTTTGGGGCAAAGTTATTGCCTTAAATTGGCGGCACTTTAAGTAGTATCTGTGCAGCATCGCCCATACGCACCATTGCCATCTGGTAGGCAGCGGAATCAGAAGTTGCTCGAACGCAGCAGGAAGCCTTCGAGCAAGTCGACTAATTAGCCAGGATTGCCAGGATTGCCAGGACAACAGGGCGTATACGTATTATACATATATGTATTGGGAGGATAATTGTAATGTGAAGTAATTGCCATGTCCTGCAAGTGCATTCTATAACCATTACGAGTCTACACACGGGGCCAATTATGGCCTCTCAGTGTGTGTGAGTGTGTGTGTGTAGATTCTATGCGAAGCGGTGTAAAGTGGCGCATTAAGAATTTAACTTTTGTTCTGTTTTTGGCCATAAGGAAATGTGTACGGAAATGTTAAATCAATTATTAAATTAACTCATCGCTTGTGCCTTTAACGAGAAGATCTTCTATGTCCGTTTATCAAATTCGTCAAGTATAGAAGTACACTTTGTTGGATTCTCTCTCTCCTTGGCAATCTTAAGTTGAAGCAGACTTATAATATGAAACCTAATCTGCTCTATATGGCACTTCATTGTGTCTCGTATAACATGAGTGCACTTCGAGTCTCGCAGCAGGTGGGCGTGTCTGAAATTCGAGTATATGATTGCCGAACAGGTGTCAGCCATTAAAACTTCATGAGCAGAGAGGCGAATGGGATGGAGAGGGAGACTGTAATCAGAGTAAAGCAACGGAGAAATAATCAACAAATGGCAGCTGGGGGAATATACTTCTGTGTGTGTGTGTGTGTTTGGGTGGGCTGCACAGTGGTTTCATTAGCATACAGTTGAGGCATTAGAACTTAAGTAAATAAACTGTCAACTAAAGCGATTTCAAGTTAGTTTTCTTTGGCAACTTTTCCTGCTTCTTGTTTTTCATCTTCTTGGCCAACAACTCCTCTTCCATTTGTGGTTTGCGCTTTCCACGCTGCAGTTTGAGTTTCACTGACCTCAATGCGACAAAGAGAGAGAGAGAGAGGAAGAGAGGGGAGCATGAAGGAGAGGGAAAGGTCCTCTGCCTGTTAGAGAAAAAACAAACAAGTCGAAAAAAACGAAGGCTCTTTCTTCCTTTTCCTCTCTTTCTCTCTCTCTTTTTCCTTCGCATTCGCATCTTCTACGCACAGTTTGGCTGCAAAACTTTTTCATTTGCCTTCTACGATTTGCGCAATTTTGCCATCCTCTTTGCTTTTCTATTTGTACTTGTGTGTGTGTGTGTGTGTGTGTGTTTATAAAGGGAAAGAGCAAAACGGAACGGGACTGAGCTGCAGGATATTCCTCTACTGAGCAGGGCTTACTTAAGAGGCGAAAGTGCATTTTGCATAAGCCTGCGTCTCTCATCTCTCGTCCCTCTATTCTCATTCTGCCTCTTCTGCCCACCAATTGCCAATTGCCTCTTGTAGACATTTCCGCTTTTCTCTTCTCCTTCTCATTTATGAGTGGAGATTTTTTGCGAAATGAATTCCCCTCGTCAGTTAGGCTGACTGCATTTATGTCAAAGCTCTGCATGAGTTTAGTATTTGATATCCTGTTGGATCTGCAATAAACTCAAATTGCAGTCTGAACCCAAATCAACATGAACTCGGAGTACACATGATTTAAAATAGAGGGTATGCACTATGTATGGCATGATCTCTTCCAACTATACCAACTAAATAGAAAATAGTTTTTTATTTATGGTAATTAGAAAGTGGTAAATAAAGTAAATATATATCAATTTTTGAGTTGTCTTCAGAATTCAGCTATGATATATTAAAGCTTTTTTATAGGCCATGCATTTTATAAACACAGTCAGAATCAAGATTACACGCCCTTTGTTCCCGCTGTTTGTCTGTTTTGTGTGTCCATCTATCCAATCCCCTAGATCCCAGAGACTATAAGAGCTAGAGCCACTAAATTATGTAATAAGTTTTCTAGGTATATCAGGGTCTTAAGGTTTTTTTTTGTATTTGGCCATGCCTTCTTCTTTGTAAATCACCAAAATTCGTGATAAAAATCAGTCAAATGATATGGAATATAGTTTTTCGATATATTTCCTCATATAAAGTAGACATTGAAGTTATTTGTACATGGGAAATCTAGGGTCATCTAGGAGATTCTAATGTTGAGCTTTCCACGTCAACTCCTTATATATGGGTTGAAAAATAAAAAATTCTAGACTGAACATTTATTGATGCTTTCTGTATTTTTTTTTTTTTTTTATTTTTTAAATTTTTTTTTTTTTTTTTTTTTTTTTTTTTTTTTTTGGGTTTAAAAAAAAAAAATTTTTAGTTTAAATTTTTTTTTTGTTGCTTTCTGTATTTAATTTCTTTTTCAGAATTTAAGAAGTTGTTAATCTGATTTCAAAACCTTTAAATATGCAATATTTATTTATTGGGAATAGAATCATATACTGACTCAAGCCTTTGTTTTCTTTATGGAGAAATTTTAATCAGTTTCCTGTCGAACTTTGCGCACGTATCCAGCATCGTCGTCGTCGTTGTGGTCGTTGCTTAACTAATGATATGGTTTTCTTTTGCGAACGAGTCCCCTATCAAACTAGTTGGCGGGCTGCTGTGCCCAGTAAGGGAACTTTGCGAGTTTCAGGGAAAGTTGCGACTGCGAATGAAGTTGCCTCTGCGTGTTGCGTGCAAGTTTCACGCTAGTTTGTGGCACGCTGCTGCTGCTGGTGCCCTGCCGCCGCTGCCAAGCGGAAAGGATGTGGCACTTTAGTGCGGCAACAATGTATGGGCGCGAAAGGCCCTAATTGTCCCCGACAAACAATAATGCGCGTGCGCTGTGCTCTATGTGCGCCGTGTGCCGTGTGTCGTGAGTCGTGTGCAGCCTGCGCCGTGTGTGTGTGTGTGTGTGTGTGTGTGTGTGTGGTGTGTGTGTGTGTGTGTGTGTGTGTGTGTGTGTGGGTGTGTGTGTGTGTGTGTGTGTGTGTGTGTGTGTGTGTGTGTGTGTGTGTGTGTGTGTGTGTGTGTGTGTGTGTGTGTGTGTGTCGCTGTGTGCTGGTGCCTGTGTGCTGCTGCTGTGTCAAGCGTAACGGAAGTGTGGCATGTGTGTGTAGTGCGGCGATCTGTGTGTGGGCGCGAAAGGGTACCTGTGTGTGTGTGCCCACAAACAATGTGCTGCGTGCTGTGTGTGTGTGCTGTGTGTGCTGTGTGTGTGTCGTGTGTCGTGTGTCGTGTGTCGTGTGTAGCCTGCGTCGTGTGTGTGTGTGTGTGTGTGTGTGTGTGGATGGCAACAGCCTTACGACACGAATGGTAGGCGGGAGAGGAGGGTGGGTGAGGGGGAAGGTGGCTTGTGGGCGGGCAACTTGTCAGCGCCAGAGAGAAATAGCACAATTAAAATTTATAACAATGCTGCCGCTGCCGCTGCCGCTGCTGCTGCTGCTGCTGCCGTTGCCATGACAGTTGCAGATACTGTTTAATTACCCCCAAATGGCCAAGACACACACACAGCAGGCCAGAACGACACGATTATTAAAGGGAAATTTAAATGCGGTAGCCGCAAATGTTGGCTATTAATTTCACCTTTTTGCAATTATCACAACATTTTTCGGTCAGTTTAATTGGAGTTTAATTTCTATGCGACGACAACTTGACCCATAAATCAGTTGCTCAGCGTGGGCAGCCAAGTGATTGCCCCAAACAGGGCGGCCTAAGGGATCCTACTGCATGCGGATCTACTGCGATTAACCGCATTTAAGAGACATTCCAATTTGACTTGAGTTATTGAGTATCTCATTTACTTTTTTGTTTTACTTTTGCGGTGTTGCAACGGATACATCGCAAACACCGCAATTTAATGTGATGTCATCGCAACACCGCATTCAACGCATTTCTTGCGGTACCATCGCAAGATAAACATGTTTGCTGCAATTACTCAAGCAGCAGGCTGCATCCTATATAAAATACGAACGTTTTTTATGAATGTGTAACTGTTTACCCAAAAACACTTTGCTACAAAGTTATAACTGTACAAACAAATTGAAATGCAAAAGTTGATAAAAACTCTCAAATTAAGTTGGTCTAATTTGCACGAGCAAGTTGGGCTGCTTCATAAAGTTTTTGTCAGCTCTTAAAACTTTGATTTTAATTAAATTTAAATTCCTAATTAAGATTGTTATATTTGCAAAATAATTCGGATACAAAACAGTATAACAAATTAATTATTTAATATAATATGCTCAATAACATTTGTATAATAATTTTTAAACTATAAAAAGTAGTTGAGCCGCAATTGATGACAGAATTAGGTAATTAAGGGAACAAGAAAAAAAATTAGAAATTAAATGAAAATTAAAATTAGAACAGATTAATCTAGGCGTCAAAGTAAAGAATATATAAAAAGAAATGAAATAATAGTAAAATATTATATATATTATATATATATTATCTCTTCACCTCGCTCTTTGCAGCGCCGATCGCAACCACGACGGACGTCTATCGATACAAGAGCTGGGACAGTATATAAATCGACGGATTGTCGATCATATAGACATTGCCATAATGAACAATGCGCGCGAGTTCCGTCGCGTGGACATTGCGCCCGCCGATGGGCTCATCACGTGGGATGAATATCATCGATTCTTTCTGCGTGAACATGGCATGACTGAGGCTGATATCGATGAGCACGACGAGATCAGGCATACCTCGTTGAATCGTAAGGCACGCGAGGACATGATGCGCGATAAGGCGCGTTGGACAGAGGCGGCGCGAACCGATCTCTTCACACTGACAATTGATGAGTATCTTAGTTTCCGACATCCCGAGTCGAGTGTATCCAATTTGCTGGAGTTGGTCGATGATCTGTTGCGGCAGTTCGATCAGGATGGCGACGATCAGTTGACACTGGAAGAGTTCTCCGATCTAAATGTGGATGATGATGAGGATCTGTTGCGCAAGTCATTGATATCCAAGACACTCGTGGAGCGTCGTGAGGAGTTCAAGCGTATTATCGATAAGAATCACGATGGCAAGGCCGATCGGGGTGAGCTGCTCAACTATGTGAATCCGAAGACCCCACGTTATGCTCTGCAGGAGGCGGCCACGTTGTTTAGTCTCTGTGACGAGAATAAGGACGAGCAGCTGACGCTCAAAGAGGTGAGTTTCCCCTACCAAGTTTGCCTTATCATAATGATTCTTAACTCATCCCTTCTTTTCTACAGATGACTGCCAATGCGGAGATCTTTCTGCAATCGAAAATGATCGATACGGCAAACAGTTTTCATACCGAATTCTAAGTACACTTTCAGATTTTCTTCACTCACTTCACTTCACCCGCAAACCGTCCCCAAAACAGTTGAATCTATCACGTTCCCGGCTCACGTCTGTCTATAGGAAAAAAGAAAACTATATGTATAATCCTTGTGCATTTATAGTGATATTAATTTGTAAGTCGTGGCACCTTCACACGGTAGTATAATGATGCAAGAACATAAGATAATAAAAGATTAGCCGGAGAAAAAATAGTCTATCAATAATCAAAATACTCTAAATGAAAATGTAATAATACTGGAAAATATTTTACAAATAATAATAATAACAAAAAACATATTGATAGTAATACCAAAATATGTAAGGAAAAGTTTTGTTAGAACTTTGTACTAAATCAACCTTGAGAGGCAATTCATTTGATGTGTGATCCTTAAAAATATTTTACTTAAGAATGCAAAGCAATTTAAAAACGAATACTCCAAAATTATACACAATATATACGTAATTTAATGTAACCGAAATAATAAAAACATTGTTTTAATTGTATGGACCATGGGTGGCAATGGGAATTCGAAAGAGACAAGAGACAAACAAATGCTTTTATGGAATTATGAGTAATAATCCCAATTGCAGAATACTCGGTAATTCGCTCTAATCCATTTCCGCCTTTGCTATTTATGGGTTCAGGCACAGGCTTTTAAGTAAAGTACTCCAAATACCCTTTCAGTGAGTATATTTTTTTGGGTCATAATGATATTGTTGCTGGTATGAAACTTAATTGTGCTTTATAATAAAACTTAATTGTGCCATAGATCTACGCTTTAAATGTATTTAGCATTGGATCGTCCAATCTTTTAATATATTTAATTTTCGTAGCACGGTATATTTTAACAAGTTCCTCTTCCTGCACATATTGGATGGATCCGAATATAAACCAACATTTAGTTTTCATATCCCTAAAGCTTTTGGAAAGTTCGCACACGTCTTAACATATACATTCACTAATTTCGGAAATAGGTCGTTTTCGGAAATAGGTCGTTTTTCTGAAAAATTTTGATGTGCCAACAAATTTTTTAAACTTCAAAGAGGTTAGGCCAACATATTTTATATCTGTGCCGAGCCTTAGAAACCTCGATAACATTTTCAAGGGTATGAAACCATCGGTTTGCCCATAGGTAATCTAAGTTTTATGATTTTCCTTTGTGACTTGCCCATTTGATTTGGATTCCTTGTCCAGAAATTAATTTCGCAATGTCCTTAAGCCTCTTAACTTATTCTGTTCTGTCTTTTTGCTGAGCAGACAAATCGACGTCATTAAACATAATCCTATGTTCAATTTGTTGTTGTTTTTTGTTGGCCATGTTGTTGTTGCTGTTGTTGTTGTTGTGCTGTGCCGTAAGATAAATAAGAGCAGACAAATGATAAATAAGTGGCACTTGAGCGTAGCCAACCAACCAAAAGGCAGCAAGCAGCAAGCGGCAAGTGGCAAGTGGAAAGTGGCAGCCACTGGAGCAGCCAAGCATACCGGGACAGGTCCTCAATATCCTTGGCAACGTGCGCCAAGCCAAATGCCAAAGCTAAATCCGAAAGCCGTAGCCGTAGCCGTAGAGTGCAAGCCGGAGCCGGAGCCAGAGCCGGAGCCGGAGCCAAAGCTTGATGAATATCCTTGAGAATTGAACAGGCAATTGACTTTCTGATGGGTGTTAATACTTCTTTAATCGGCCCCCAGGGAGAGGGAGTCCAAAAAATTGATGATTTTAAAGAGCTGCCAGTTGAATTAAATGAACTAGGGCCGGGGGACGGGTGATGGGAGATGGAGGATGGCAAAGCAGCCGGAAGCGTCAGTTGCTGCCTGCAGCATATTAAGTAAGAGGATACAGTGAGAGGGATAAAGGCAGAGAGAGGGGGAGAGGGGGAGGCAGCAGGCATATTCCACGTATGTTACGTATACGTAATCGCACAACAAAAGACCGAGATAGAGAGAGACGAATGGGTAATTGAATCTAATTATTCGAATGCCCGGGATAATGAGCACGTAAAACGCAAGGAATTGCCCGGGCAGGATATGACCAGGACATGGCCAGACAGTCGCTTATTAAGACGTGTGTGTGTGTGTGTTTGTGTGTGCATGCTTATCTTCCTGTTCGTATATCTATCTGTGTGTGTCTGTGTGCATGTTTGCTTGTTTATTTTAGCGGAAACGGAAACGCAAAGAGCAACATGAAAGCTATTACGCAATTGCGTGATCCTGGCATACTCAGTATGTGTCATTTAAATAAATAAATAGTAAGGATTAACTTACAGTTAATACCCTGTAGAGTAATTTAAATGATTTTATGCTATGCAACTGCTAAGTATTTTATGTTGCATACTTTTCAGAGCTTTTTTAGTCATAAAATTACCCTTTACATTTAATTTTTGTAGATATTAGGTAGCGTGGCTAAGTTTTAGGATTAGCTTGATATGCGTACATATATAAGACAACATGTCAGCAAATTTGATTGCCCTAGCTCTTAGAATGACTGAGAACTGGGTGTTCATACAGGCAGACTTAATCTATACACTTTGCTGGGCTGCATATCTCCCTTTTTTTGCCTGTTACAAACAAGCTGAATTAGTCTATAGTAAGATTACTCTATAAACACAATAAATCAACGGGCTGCTCCATAGAGTACATGCACATGTATGTCTACAGGGTACAATCTTCCAGCTATTTCGTTAGACTTCTTCTGCCTTTTCCCCATTGCTTTGTTCCCTGGCTCTGCTGTCATCCATCATCGAAACTGAGTTTTTTTCTGTTTCACAGCTGACCACGACGCGTCATAAGTGGCCACAGGTGTCCAATGGCAGCAGTTGCATACGACGAGGAGGGCAGTAGGGGAAATGGAAGTCACTGCGGCACAGCAGGCCGCAGGTGCATGGGGGACTGGGCACCCGGTACTAGTTCATATTGATTCAGCTGCGTTTTTGGTATCACTTTGGCTTGTTGGCGGATAAGTCTGCCCCTTTTAACTGGGCCACGATACTGGTGCACAGTGTGTGCAACTGGGAACTCGTTTGCGGCATAAATAAAGCATCAATGACAAATGCTAATTGGGAACAAAGAGCAGGTCAAACATGTGGATACCCATTACTATGTTAGGTCTGATGTGGTTTTCAGCTATCGCTAATTAGCTGACTCAAAGCTGCCAATTAAAATTGTATGCGGGCTAAATAAGGCACTTGCTGGCATATTAAATGGGTCGAAAGTGAACAGACAATTCTAGGTTAGGTTGAAACATTCATATGCCATGCCACTAATCAAATACCAAAATAGTCCTTACGATATAGCAATACTTCTTGAATTTAGTCACCCAATTTGATGGCTCAAGGAATTAAGATCTCTGAGATCTGGGCGTTCATACAGACAGACATGGCTTTCTAGGCTTGGCTACTGAGGGCTTATCTTTTATCCATTATCCATGTAACATGTTCTATTCGACATGTTCTTTTCCCTCTTTTAAATTTTACAATTCCCACAGCCTTTGCCTAACTCCACTCGAATTCAAACCTTTACACTGGCAAACAGAACACTCCGCAGGGATCCCTTCGAGCTGTGCATGTGTTCCATATTCGTTCGTCATTGTTTGAATATTTCTTTGGCAATTATGAACATATGATTTCAGTGTCAGGGGGCGGGGGGTGGATGGGGGTTCATAAATTGAGTTGGCAACACGAAACAAATGGCAACAGGCCAACTTAACGAGCCGCAAAAAGGAGCGCAGCCACATGCCGAGCGATGTAAAATGAAGTCCCAGCCTCGAACTGGGCACATCTCTGCCATACAAATGTTTTGCATTATAACAACACGAGATAAAACTGGAGGCCAGAGAGTGGCAGGCGGGACAGGAGCCGGGAGGAGCCTTGTAGGAGTGACTAGGAGTGGCTGAGCCTGCAAATGTTCTACACGTAAGTTACATTAGTCAAACTGAGAAATTTGCCGAGCGTGGCAAATGGTACAAAAGCCAGGAGAACTGAATAGCAAAGAGAGATGCCTAGGCAAGTCTCGGGTCAGGACAGGGTCGGACAGGAAATTATTGAAAGACTGCGACCGGGGGAACAGGCAACAAAGCTGGCAGCCAAAAGCCCTGAAAGACAGAGAAGAACTACGGCGAACCAGTTTAAATATGCTAGACACATAAGCTGAAAGTATCTATGACTCACTGTGTGTGTGTGTGTGTGAGTGTGCGGGGGTGGGTGTCAGTGAGGAATAAATGCTTCATCTTCAACTCATACATATTAAAATCTCAGAAAATAAACTTCTACAGTTCACGAAATAAAAACAAAAACAAATAAAATTGCAACATGTGCGCATATAAGACTAGAAGATACGCTGTGAATAGATAAAAGATGATACACTGCTATGGATAACAGCAAGGGAGTATCTCGGATTAGAGTTGGGTATTCATTTGAAAATATACATTTTTTTTAAATAATATATTTATATTCAATATGATATTTTCTTGGTGTTTGTTTATTAAATGAGGTACAATACCAGCTCAACTGGGCCTAAGCCATCAATCACATTCTGACTATATTTATTCCAGTTATCAGTGTTATGAAGTGCTATGGGGATATACACATATCAAAGCCATCGATTGCACTTAGGAACATATCTACCGCTTATTGCAAGTGATATGCGAAAGGGAGAACTTCCTGCTGAGTATATTATCCATGTAACTCTTCTTTGCAATTCCCACCTACAGGGTAGAAAAACACAACAAAATGCAAAACAAATATAAATATACTCGCTCCCTCTCAATTTCTAACACACACACACACACACACACACAACATATGTATGTTGTGGAGGGGTGTCCCCTGGGGGTGGGGGGTGGGTAGGCAAGAGTGTCGTGCTGGGTAGGTAGTGCTCATGCATTTTAAAATTCAGCCATTAGAGAACTCCGTTATTCGGTATGCGGAATATGATTTGAGCACGTTTTCGGCGCCTGACATTGCATTTAACATTTTGCATGCATAACTGAGAGCTCAGCGGTCGGACGGCTAAGGGGGAGGAGCAGAAGGGAGGGTACCCCAACATAAAAAAGGATAAGAGAGACCCAAAAAAAAAGAAGAAAAACCGGAACGATACCAAGCACTCAGAAGCAAACCGCCAGAAGTTAATGCATGCCAGAGTTTGTAGCCAAAGGACATGCTTGAAAGCAATTAAATGCAAAGCAGAAGCTGAAGAGGGAGAGAGAGAGAGAAAGAGAGAGTGGGAGAGAGAGTCACTGTAGGAGCATTAAATGAAATTTGAATTTAAATATAAATTTATACGAAATAAATCAGTTTAACTTCGGTCTGGCTACAAAACAAAGTGCAACCATAAAGGATTTTGGTTAAATTGGCCAACAACACATCATTTAGCAGGCGGCCAGAACAACCGCCAGCTCAGAAGGATGCCGGTAACACAGAAGAGGAGCAGGAGGATGAGGGATGAGGAGGGTTAGCCAAAGCAAACCAGTGTAGTACAATCTGTACAATGGCAGAGAATGAAATACTTGTGGTTATTGCACAGGCAACTTTGGCAGTGCGGGCAAATATGCTGGCGATAAGGAAAAGGGAACATTTCCAGTGTATCAGTTCATCAAGAAAATATTCTGCACTCAAATAAAAACTAAAAGATTAAAAAGTAATTAAGAAAACTATGTATGGTATTTTTGGCAAGCAATAAAATGTGAAGAACTGTATATCAAAGATTATTAAATTTGTGTTGTTTTTTTCCTTTTCAATATTCCAAACATTCTGTAGTTTAAAAATGTATAAAAAAATGGAGTTAAAAAATGTATAGAAGAAAATATTACTTTACTATATCTCTATTTTTTAAAGAGCTGTAGCATTTTATCAAATTTATATTCTCTATTTTCTGTACCTAAGAAAATTAACTAACAAATAAGTCAGACAATTATGTGATGGATTCCCTAAGTTTTATTAAATGCGATAAAAGTTGTCTGTGCTCGAAGTAAATTCTTAAATTTATTACATATTTTTGTATATATATTTCATTATATTTTCCACTTTATCTGAATATTTGTTAATTGCTTTACATGCCAAAGAAAATAATTAAATTCTCTGCCAAAATACGATGGTGAAAAGTAAAGGGGAAATGCTTTTGTAATGAATAATCCGCATATTTTATTGTTCATTTCAAAGTTTATGAATTTTCTCAGCTCTATAGATTTATTTTTTATATCCCTTTTATCTCCGCTCGCTGCCATTGTGGAGCTATCGGGAGGGCCCAGACCAAATGACAATAAAAGGTAATTTGGTAGCAACAACTTGAGCAAACACTTAACTAACTTTGTCTGTGTGTTTGTGCGCCAGGACTGTCCCTGGCTGCGTACCTGGCTTCGCATACGTGAAGGGTGAGTGTGGGTGAGTGTGTGTGAGTGTGTGTGAGTGTGTGTGTGTGTGAGTGTGGGCAAACTTATTCACATACATGGAAAGTAAAAAGCAATTTTCGTAACATTTGCATGACTTAAACCAACACATACACACACACACACACACGGATGCAGAAGGTAGAAGCAGCAGCAGCAGAGGCAGCAGCAGAGGCAGCAAGGACATGCGGCCTACCTTTGCCTCTGCAGAGTGGCAAAAACTACGATTATGTATGGCAGCGCGTGGGAGCTGAGCTGCGAGTGTGAGTGTGCGGCCAGGGTGTTCGTGTGTGCCGTGGCCAGCACCGAGTGTGTATGTGTGTGAGTGGGAGAGGGTGAGGGTGGGGGGGTAAGTTGAATGGAGTACGTGTTGTGCTGAAAATGCAATTTGCCTGCTGTGTGAAAAGTACGTAAAATTTATGCAAATTTCCCTGAACTACTACCCCTGACCCCTGACCCCTGCTGTGCTTTTTTCCTACTCGTTCTCGTTCTCGGTCTCGTTCGCAGTCGCGTTTCTCCCGCTGCTGCCGCTGCCGCTGCTGTTGTCGTTGTTAGCAGTGGCGACTCAGCTACAAGCGGAAACAGGAAATGCGCCATCGCATGTGTATGTGTGTGTGTGTGTGAACCGTGTATGTGTATGTTTGTGTGGGTGTGCGCGCGTATTGGGAACGCGCTAAAATGGAAATGTTGTAAAATTTGTGATAGATCGGACAGCGTGAGAGCGCGTTGTCGCAAATGTATCAAGTATACGCAGGGTGGGCGATGCGAGAGCGAAAGGGTGAGAGGGAGAGAGATAGAATGACAACTAAGCTACTTTCTGGCTGCAATTAAAACGAACAGAAAATCATGTGTTAATTACATGTATTACTTACTTCAATTGCTTGATTAACAAACTTATTAAGTATACGCAGCGTTGATCTACATTCCAAAAGACCCACACCAGTAACTGCGATGTTCTTTAGTAAAGTAGACTTATAAAAAATAAAAATAAATAAATAAAATATGAAGTATACGCAGGAATATGCATAAATAAGCACATATTAAGTTTACATATTAAATATAATTTTATATACACGTATATTAGTTTTATAAACAGAAATGCACGTTTATGCTGCCATTGCGCCTACCCTATTGCCATGCCCTTGACCTTACAGGGTATATTGTACATTCAACATCCAATAAGCCTGGGTGCGAATGCAAAAACTAACGCGACAACAACAGCAGCGGCAAAGAGAAACAGCGACAACTACAACAACAAAGCGTCAATTTTGCGCACTATCGATAGTTTTTTTTTTCTTCTTTTTTTCTGTTTCCCTTTTTCGGCATTGTGTATACGCCACGTGGGCCTCTTGCTCTTTGTTTCTTGTACCGCTGCGTGTGTGTGTGTGTGTCTGTGTGTGTGTATTAGTACTGGCCTCTGGTGCCGGCTTTGCGGGCGTCCGAAAAAAAAGCGAAAATATTTTGTACACGACGGCAGGCAGATTGGGTAAAGAAATGTGTGTGTGTGTGTGTGCGTGTGTGTGTGTGTGCACGCCAAATGAAATGCCGCCGGTTAGTCCAGCATCCACAATCCACACACATAAAGCACATGACGCTGGCTATGTGTGTGTGCCTGTGTGTGTGTGCCTGTGTGTGTGCCTGAGATGGTGTGCGAGTGTGTGTACAAAATTGTTTATACTGCATTGCACGTGCCTTTGACATGCCGATGTTCGCCTTCATTCGAGTGCCTGTATGATGTGCATGTGTGTGTGTGTGCGTGTGTGTGTGTGCATGTGTGTGTGTGTGCATGTGTGTGTGTGTGCGTGTGTGTGTGTGTTGATGCGTCTGCGTTTTGGCTTATGGGCAAAGGAAGTTGAAGCGTATTAAGCAAACAGCACCGCAGGCAACTCCAGTCGCCCTTTCAGCGCGCACATGCAACACACACACACACACACGCACACACACACACACACACATGCACAGGCGTGTATGTATGTGTGTCTGGGTGTGTTAGTGAATTGGGAACGAGCTGCGAGATAAACGACAGCATTTAATGCGTTCAAATCTTTTTTAACGCCACATCAAGCCATTTTTCAATCCCGATCCGAGCGTAAAGATTAACTTGTCTTTAAGTCGCCCCAAGCGGGAATTGCAGCTTCGCACCATACACACACACATACACACACACACACACACACACACAAAGGAAGCGTAAGCTGTCAACGTTCCTCAAGCACATCCTCGCCTTCTACAGTCACCATAATAAAACACTCTACGGAATTAAGGAGGGAGCGTACTTCAAAGTCGCGCTCTAAAATCAATTTCGTCTATGGTTTTATTGAGTGTAAAACTGGGGGAAAATTTCTAGGGAAGATTAGGGCTGATTGGGTGGAATATGTGTGCTTGATGAGCGTGATTTAATAATTGCCAGACGATTTCTATAATCGTTGTCTATGTATAAGGTATTTATTTATAATGTCGAAGATTGGCATGTGCATAAGCAGTTAGATATACGTAATATATGTAATATCTTTATCATATCATATCCACTCTGTTCTTAATACAACTCAAACTGCCCGAAACGCGTCGAAATGAGGCGAGAAATGTAAAGAGAATGCGAGAGAGGCCGCAATTGGCATAAAAGTTAAATTGTTGGCCAAAAGAAAATTAGTTCAGTTTGTGTACAGGTCAAAACAATTATTCAAACTTTGCAAAAGGGCAGAGCGAGAGACAGAGACAGAGACAGAGAGAGAGAGAGAGAGAGAGAGGAGAAGAGAACAGTCTGTAGGGCTAAAGCGGAAATGAAAACGAAAAACTTTGCTCACATAATTTACTTTTATGAATGCACACCCCGCTACCCTCCCCTCCCCACCCAAGGGCGAATAGGCAACACAGGATGTTGGCAATGTCTCAGGCAGCTTGTCAGCAGCCTGGCTAGAGCGTATTTTTAATCAGGGGAATGCGCAAGGACATGTCAGAATGTTTGTGGGACAAACAACATCCAAGTCCCACCTGCTCTCGTAATCATCTCCTTCTCGTGCCCGACACGATGCAATTCATTAAAAGTGATTAATATTTTCGCACCGCTTCGTGTCGCCCAGGCAAATCTGCTGCGTAGCCTTATCTCATTATGAAATATGATTAATTTCGCCTTAAACTGAGCCGAGCCCAGCTGAGCCCAGCAAGGGGAGCTAAGGAGCGTAGAATGCAGACGAGTTGAGCAGCAATTTACCCTGCTAGATATCATCCACTTGTGTATTACGTATATGGAAGTCAGTCTGGAATTTTCGTTAAGCCAAAAAAGACGCCTCGGCTCGGCTCCAAACACACACACACACACACACACACACACACACATCCAAATTAAGCTGAAAAAAGTCATATAAAGCCAAATGTTTGCTGGAATCACTTGACGGGCCATAAAATGTTTTTACACAATCTTAATTCCTTTGACACAATTGTAAGCAGCAGAGAGCTCATCTAGTCGACTGACGAATACCCTTAGCAGACGATAGGGTATTTAAAGCGCTTTCAACACTTACTGAAACCTATCTGCCAAATTTGATGGATCTAGCTCTTATAAACTTAGAGATATGTGCATTCGTACAGACAAACAGGCTTTAATAGTCTTGGCTATTAAGAGTATTGGCTTAAAAGAGTATTTGAATCGCATTCAACACTTACAGAAATATATCTGCCAAATTTTATGACACGAGCTCTTATAAACTCAGAGATCTGTGCATTTAAACAGACTCACAAACTTGAATCAAGTTAAAATACCAATTTTCAATTACCAAAGTACGCCCTCAGCTGGGGAAATTGATTCTGCTTTTATTTTATAAAAATATATATATGCTGCAAAAATCATATGTATTATATACTTATTTTTGAAGCAAACACATTCTTTTTATATTATTTTCATTAGACTCGAGTATTAGATAATACGTGGGCGCAGACACGTAGCTTCTACGAAAATTGGTCTGCAGAAAGTGGTCAAATGAGGCACATCTATTGTAAGACAGCATATCTACCTGTGGTTGCCTTCCAGCACTGCACACACACACACATACAGCCGAAATACACACACACACACTACATAAGGTTAACAAGCAGCAGCGTGCACAGTGTGAGCAAATATTTGTTGTCTGACTAAGGGAGACGCACTTGAAACAAACACTCGAGTCCATTATGCTATATATTATAGACAAACAACATTTCTCTCTACTGCCAGTAAATTCCCTGACTTTTTACGCTCTTCTGATCGTAATTCTCCATTATCTCAAGCTTCATTTCATTCCCAATATATCATGCTCGGGTATTGCTGCTGTAAACAGAGTGAGCGTAATTAAGAGCCTCCATTCAGCTGGCACCTTTCAATCACAGCCTAATTGGCTTTACGGCTCCGTCGGCAGCGACCTCTTCTCCATTTCTCCATTTCTCCAGTTGTCCGTCTGGCAATTTGCACTCTTCAGCTGCGAGCGACCTACTTTCAGGCCTCATTGAATTACGTTCGCATGGCCAGCACAGTTGGCTGACCCGGCCAGGACTCCAGCTGCTCCTCCTGCTCCTGCTCCTGATCCAGCTCCATCTCCCGTCCCAGCTGGGGTTGACTTCAAAAGACATGCTGCATTACATAAATATTTATGCGAATTAATTTGATACAGCGCAGGATCAATCAGACATGCAATAATAATATTTACAGTTTGAAAACGAACTACGAATTAACTCGATTGACTTTTGGTCGTGTTGTACCACTGTGCAGACTGTCGCGTCTGTTGCCGGCAGGTGGGCAATGGAGGCACACTGTGACACACTCTGCTTCCTGCGGCGTCTGCTGCTGACAGCCACATGCCAACATAAACATAAACACCCAACCCACAGAGACAGAGAGAGAGAGAGAGAGAGATAGGGATGTGTGTGTGCTTTGGCTCTGCAATCGACTTAAAGTAAACAATTGCTCGTAATAAAGTATGACCCGGCAACATTGCAATAACAATTGCTCTCCAAAGGGATAATGGAGGGTATAATAGGGGGTAATAGTGGGATAATAGCGGCTCTTGAGTTGCACTCGAAATACCCTAAACAAACCACCAAATGTATTTTAGCTAATTACGCTGCACATTCCACTCGAGCTGCAAGCAAAGGTTGAATCAACCAAACCAGAGCGCAGCTATGGCAACTATTTGTGAAGTTCTCCTTGGATACCCTGCAGCGGGCATATGCGTTTTGTAAAGCAGTACGATGTATTTGTAATCACGGTAAGTATTCAGACGGAAAGAAGGAACGCTATAAGTCTATCAGTCTTTCCATCTGCGAGTCTGCTTCAACTAATCTGCCTCTTGGTCTGTCCATGCTGCGTCTGTTAGTCTGTCAGTCTGCCTGTCTGTCTGTTTGCCAGTCTGTCTGTCTGCTTGTCTGTCTGTTCATCTGTTTAGCTTTTTTTCTGTCGGACAGTCTGTCTGTGGTTCATCTGACTCTATATTGGTCCGTCAATGTTTCGTCTGTCTGTCTATATGTCAATATGTCTGTCTGCCTGTCTGTCAGTCTGTCTGTCTGTCTGTCTGTATGCCTGTCTGTCTGCCTGTCTGTCAGTCTGTCAGTCTGTCTGTCTGTCTGTCTGTCTGTCTGTCTGTCTGTCTGTCTGTCTGTCTGTCTGTCTGTCTGTCTGTCTGTCTGTCTGTCTGTCTGTCTGTCTGTCTGTCTGTCTGTGTCTGTCTGTCTGTCTGTCTGTCTGTCTGTCTGTCTGTCTGTCTGTCTGTCTGTCTGTCTGTCTGTCTGTCTGTCTGTCTGTCTGTCTGTCTGTCTGTCTGTCTGTCTGTCTGTCTGTCTGTCTGTCTGTCTGTCTATCTATCTGTCTGTCTGTTGTACATTGTATATCTGTCTGTTTGTCTTGCTATCTATCCATCTCTCGATCGATCTGTTTCTCTATCTGTATCTCTGTCTATCTGTATATATGTTTTTTAAACGTCTCTTTGTTCGTCTCTCCGTCCGTTGGTTTATCGGTTTGTCTGCCTGTCTTTCTTTGCTGAGACTATTATCAGTCGGCTTCTCTGTCTGTCCTTCTGTCTGTCTATGCGTATATCTGTTTAGTTTTCTCTCTATCTGTCTGTCTGTTGGTCTCTCTGTACTAAGTCTGTTATTAGCCTGTCTGTCTGTCTCTAACTATAAATTCCTAGATTCCTTATATTTGTATCATTGTAAGGAACTATCAGTCGGTTTTATATTGAAGAGTAAAGCCCATATACCTCTAGGGTATTTGTCCTGCGGCCATGCTGGGATGGGGACACATTTGTTTCTTGTTTTAATTTCAGTTGCACAAGAGCAACATCAGAAATGATTGTGTGTGTTTTTCAGGGCTGCTCGAAAAAACATTGAGTGGCGAATTTTGAATGAGCTTTATCAGCTGCAGAATGGATGCGGGGTAAAGCCGGCAACAAACACGTTGTAGCACTTGCTCACCCCCCCCTGCCCCCTGCCCTCTGCCCCCACCCCCCTCCCGCCCCATTTGCAGTCATTTTAGGGACATGCCACAGCTTCCAATTATAATCGCAGAGGGGCACAATGTAATGCACGCGTGAAGTGAGGAGTGAAGTGGAGGCGAGGCAGATAATTGCGAATACTCGTTCGAGTGCGTTGTGAGTGCGCATGTGAATTGGCCCGATTCGCGGGGAGTTGCCGTGGGTGGGGGAGGGGGAAGGGGCAGCAGAGCCCTTGCAGCAGGCGTACAATAGTGTGTCGCATGATAAGCAGGCGGGCAGGCGGGCGGGCAGTGTGACCAACGGTGCGTATGATTGATATGCTATATAAACATCTGATTGTTTAACTTGTATTAGCCAAGTCAACAATGACTCCAATGTACCACAAAAAGCGGCAACAACAACAATGGCAACACACAAAATTGACATTTATAAAGAATAATAATCAAATGTGGCTGTGTGTGTGTGCGAGTACGAGACAGAGAGAAAGAGAGAGAGAGAGAGAGTGCCCAGAGTGCAAACAGAAATTGAATTGTTGTGTCAACTGTGTGTAGAGAGAGAGAGAGAAAGGGAAAGAGAGGGAAGTAGAGGGGAAGAGAAGTTGACTGAAGGCGATTAACTGAAAGGATTTGCCACTTGCCACTTGCCACAGACTCATTTGCAACCCTGCAGGTTTCTACTTCTACTTCTTCCTTTTGGAATTGGGTGGAAATTGTTACTGCCTTTATGACACATGGTTATAATCGCCTTATGTTGCAGAACAAACTATTCCTGGCAAAATTGCTTGTGCCCACTGTGCAGGAACTCTGGCCTAGTTGACTGTAAATCCAAACTGAGGCCAGTTTATTGGCTTCTGGGTAGGACTTCCTACCATACTGAAATTTCTATGGATCTAAGCGTTATTTCTTATATCATTTCTTCTTGCTCAAATAAATATTTATTTTTTTAAGGATGGAATAACTTAGCTCTTCCTAAGTTAAGTGTGAAGTTAAATAAATAAGAGAATAATAATAAATCAACTAGGTAAGCCTCATTATACAAGCATAAGAGTGCCATTTCCATCAAAATCGAACCCAACTGCAGTTATATTATATAATTTTGAATAATCTGTCCTATCTAGCAGTAATATCAACTGACCCCAAGACCCTGTGGCAATTGTCCACTGAATGGTTTCTATTACCATGGATTGTAAGCAATTTGTGGATTGATTGTTCGCTGAGTTATTTTCCCTTACTCAGAACTCAGACAGAAGCTGCTTATGTAAGTGGCAACTGCGAGGGGGTGGATTGTTGTGCCACAGCGTTTTCATGTAGATTCCTTTGCTGTTATCAAATGCCAAACTGCACATAAACATAAACAATGCACAAAGAAAATTCTGAAAATTTATATAAGAATTTGGCGTAGAATCTGCGCTAACAAGCTCCGATTCACAGTTCGTTGCAGTGTCGCAACGTGCCACGCAGCGAGGGAAAGTAACGAGGCAGCTAGGCAACCCTATGAAGATATGTGTATGTGTGTGTGTGTGTGTGTGTGTGCTGATTGCACAAAGCAAGCGTGCCCGTCAAGTCCTTGGTGACGTGTTGAGCGAAAAGAATGAAAGAAGCAACTGGCAGGACACAACGCTTACAGGCGGCAAGGAGCCCCACACTGCACACAGGGGAGGGCAAGTTGCACCTGAGCTGAGAGCACACCCACATACATACACACACACACACACACACATTGCACAGTGGACCAAACGAAGGCAATAAGCGAGCAGATATGTATGTACAGCAGAAGAAAGAGAACCGAACTAAGATCGCCCTTGCCTTGTTTATAATGCATTTACTAAGCAACTGAGCGCCTGTGCGCCTGAAGAGCACTTACTCTTACTGAGCTGCATTGCAAAATAAGAGAGAAAGTCAGCTTACTCTCTTTAATAGTCAGTTGCAGTCAGTTAAACTGCCTGCTCTGCTCACACAAGCAACATAAGCTCATCTACAAGATGAGAGCGTATTGCGTTAGAAGAGAGCAGAGCATCACTTAAAGTCAGCTTGTCATACAGAGAGAGAGAGAGCAGATTTAAATGCAGGGAGCACGATAACGATATTGTAGATTCTCTCTCCCTCTCGCAACGCAGAGTGCCCACAAAGCGAAGCAATTATCGTAAGCAAAGAGAGCCGCAAGCAGAGAGAAACAATTATGTCACATTGAATTAAATTTGTCGATTGTTATTCACAATCGACGGAGACACAAGGGATAAATGCAACAACTCAGAAATCTTTTGCAAATAACTCTTTGAATCAGTGTCGGCATTCCAATATTTTCCTTTATACACACACTCTCCACTTAGCTGTTTGTGTCATCATCATTACCTCGATCTGCACTGGAAAATTAGCTGAAGCTGTTGGAGAGGACGAGGCGACATTTCTGTGGCGCAACAGGATGCAGCCAGCCCCCATTGTGCGTTCGCATTGCTCGTTTCTTATCTGCATCCTCTTTGCGCTCTCTCCCCCTGCGGGTCCTCATCAATTTAAAATTGCCAAGTTTTGTTGCTTTCCTGCTTCCTGTTGTAGATGCTGTTACGTGTATATGAAGAAAATATTCGTGTTTTTGTTGTTGTCTCTGCGAGCAGGTGGACACGTGCGCCACGTGCGTCCCTATGCTTTGCCCCTGACAGTTAATGGTTGCCATTGCCATTGCCGTTGCCGTTGCCGTTGCGTGTTGCTTTCCCTCCACTTCTCTTGAGTGTGACTGTTTGTGTGTGTGTGTGTGTGTGGCCTGTGCGACATGCAAAGCTGCAGTTCTCAATGCACACGCACGCATACAGGGGGGGAGGCAGAAGTGGGGGATGGGTCTTAGTAACTAAGCTTAGCTAGGATTAATGTTGCCATACCTACGAAATGTCGATGTTATAATTGTCGAGGCAAGAGAGTTTTACATAGGCTACAAAATATCTTTAATAATTTGGGATTATTATGGGATAAAATATACATAAGCTCAAAAAACGAACAGCGCATTACACAAAAGTATGCTATATTTATGAAAATGTTCGGAAATCCCTGTAAATCGAAGTAAAGTTCTAAATAGGCTGGAACGCACAGCTGTTTACAATATTATATATTCTATTTCATTTTATTTATTTATTACATATAGAAAATAAAAATTATTTATAAACTGTATAGGAAATAAATATATTGTATAAACAAAAATTGTATTCATTTTGTTAAGTGTAACGTATTTAGTGACTTAGTGGATATACCCGCCCGCAGTGCATAAGCAAATGCTTACGACGTAATAAGCGGCAACAGTTGTGGCTGTGAATCTGAGCGCTGGGGTTGACATAGTACGGTGACAGACGGCTGCGGCAGCGGCAGCGGCAGCGGCAGCGGCAGCGGCAGTGACAGTAGCAGGGACAGGGACAGGGGCGGGGGCAGAGACGCTGCTCAGCTAACCGTAGTGCTCAGTGCTCAGAATGCAACGAGCCGTGTGTTAAGTGTTTCCCGCTGCCATTGGCACTCGCACTCTCACACACACGCATACACATACACAACTTTAAGAGAGGGGCGGGCACACGCGCTCTGCTTTGTATTGACGCACTCGACTAGCGCGAGCCAAGTGAGCTAAGTGAGCTGCAGTTGCCGTCACTGTCACAGTCACACTGGAAGTCGCAGCCGCAGTCGCAGTTGTAGTCAACGTCGCGGTTGTCGCGGTCGCTGTTGACGTCGCAATTGCAGTTTACGTCGCCGCAGCAGCCACATTCGCAAATTGAACGTCGGCGCGAGCGCATCGTGTGGACGGAGCGTAAAAGAAAAAGCAAAAAATCAAATAAAGAAATCGGCTCGATTCCGATATCGATTGATAATTATCGAACGGTAGCTCATCGCTACTCCAACAATGGCTCAGCGCACTGCGAATGTGATCTGGTTTCGGCATGGACTGCGTCTGCACGACAATCCCGCTCTGCTGTCCGCGCTGTCCGATAAAGAACACGGCGTTGCCTTAATTCCCGTGTTCATATTCGATGGAGAGAGTGCTGGTAAGTGTGCAGGGTATTGTCTGTCGGTGTCTCCCTCTCCTGTGCTCGTCAAGTATGAGCTAATAGTGCGAGTCAGCGTCTTTTCGGTTACAAAATATTTCGTCGTGCTTGCATTTGCAGTATTTAAGGCAGAGGGTACAGAGGTACAGGGCAAGGGCAGTGGGTACTCGCGCCTAGGTACAATCAACTCAAACCAAACAATGCTTTCTAATCCAATTTGTGTGCGTGCGACAGAGACAGGGACATGGACAGGGCGAGAGAGCGAGAGGCAGGCAGAGCACGAGAACTTAACGTATCGAATGCAGTTTGTTGCTCTCAGACACTCTGATTAGATACATATATGTACAAATAGTACATATACACTGTACCTAAGTGGGTACAGCGCTGTGTGTGCCGGCAAACACATGTAAATTGGAAATACGAAACTCAATACTCACTCAGCACAGTCCTCTCTCCCGCTCTCTCCCGCTCTTTCGATAACGTCGCATGCAAATGCATTAAATTAGAGCTTCGATTTGAGTCTCTTTCACTGTCATTAACTGCAGTCAATTATTGACAGCGTGGTTACCAATAGTTCTTGCAAAAACAATTAAATATGTTTTTATTTTATTTGTACTATACAAACAGTTGGTTGCACAGATTTGTACCCATCAAATATACCAAATATTTTGTATTTTAGTTAAGCTTAAGCGCATTATAAACATTATTTCCCTTGATAAAAAAAAAATACCTAATAAAAATTGTGCTCGAACTACAACAGATCTTTCGATATAAATTATATAAAATATTTGAGAAAGTTTATTTGTTTAGAAAATAATAAATAAAAAAAATGTAAATTTGCAAAGCAAGAATCTTAGAATCAAAAATTATTCGCAAGATTGGTAAATATTTTGGGGAATAAGAAACGTGCATAACTCTCTCTCTCTCTTCTACACGTACGATAAACAGAATAAAATATATTATATTAAAATTTAATATTAAACAAAACTTAAATTATTTCATAAAAGTATGTAAAATAAATGTAATGTCAAAGTAATTATTATTTAATTTGGAATATTTATGTATATTCATTTTTTAATTTACATTAATATGATGCATACCTAGTTTTGAATAATACATATATTTGGATACATATATTTGGAAAATAACTGTTTTTCAACACGAATGCTGAATGAATTTAGAGTATTTTAAGTAAGTGCTGCGCAAGGCGATTTCAAACCAAATATATATTGCGCATACGCCGCGTTAGATTCAATCAGGTAATATAAATAATGCAATATCCTTCTCAGGCACCAAGAGCGTGGGCTACAATCGACTGCGTTTCTTGCTGGACTCGTTGCTGGACATCGATAGCCAGCTGCAGGCTGCAACGGAAGGACGCGGTCGCCTGCTCATCTGCCAGGGGCAGCCGGCTAAGATTTTCCGACGCCTCAATGAGCAGGTGCGTCTGCAGAAGATCTGTGTGGAACAGGATTGTGAACCAATATGGAATGAGCGAGATAAGGCCACCAAGAGTCTGTGCCTTGAGCTGGGAATAGAGTATGTGGAGAAGGTTTCGCACACGCTGTGGGATCCGCGCGTGGTGATCGATACGAATGGTGGCATTGCTCCTCTAACCTATCAGATGTTTCTGGTGAGTACTGGCTGCTTCCACTTGGTCGCGTAACTCATCCAATCCATCTGTAATACAGCACACTGTGCACATCATTGGTTTGCCACCACGTCCTGTCGAGGAACCTGACTTCGAGGACGTGAGCTTTGTGAAACTCTCCAGCGAGCTGCGCGCCGAGCTGGGCTGCTTCGACCAGGCTCCAATGCCGGAGGATTTCAATATCTACAGCGACAACATGGGCTATCTGGCCAAGATCAATTGGATCGGTGGTGAGACACAGGCCCTGCTGCTGCTCGGCGAACGCCTCAAGGTGGAGCAGCATGCCTTTGAGCGAGGTTTCTATTTGCCCAATCAGGCCATGCCCAATATACTGGATACCCCGAAGTCGATGAGTGCCCATCTGCGCTTTGGCTGCCTGTCGGTGCGTCGGTTCTACTGGAGTGTCCATGATCTCTTCAAGAACGTACAGTTGCGTGCCTGTGTGCGTGGCGTGCAGATGACCGGAGGGGAGCACATTACGGGGCAGTTGATATGGCGTGAATACTTCTATACCATGTCCGTTAATAATCCCCAATACGATCGCATGGAGGATAACGAGATCTGCCTGAGTATACCGTGGGCCAAACCTCACGCGGATCATCTGCAACGCTGGCGTATTGGCCAGACCGGTTTCCCACTGATCGATGGTGCCATGAGGCAGTTGCTCGCCGAGGGTTGGCTGCATCATACGCTGCGCAACACGGTGGCCACGTTCCTCACCCGTGGCGGACTGTGGCAGAACTGGGAGTACGGGGTGCAGCACTTTCTGAAGTATCTGCTCGATGCGGATTGGTCTGTGTGCGCCGGCAATTGGATGTGGGTATCGAGTTCGGCTTTCGAACGACTCTTGGACTCCTCGCTGGTCACGTGTCCCGTGGCGCTGGCCAAGCGACTCGATCCCAATGGCATCTTCATCAAGCAGTATGTGCCGGAGTTGCAGAATGTGCCCAAGGAGTTCATGTGAGTCACAGATAATATCTATAAGGAGATCCTTCTGCTATTTCCCCCCATCTCCTTTCAGCCACGAGCCGTGGCGCATGTCAGCGGAGCAGCAGGAACGCTATGAGTGCCTCATTGGAGTGCATTATCCGGAACGCATCATAGATCTGGCCAAGGCCTCCAAGCGAAATATGCTCGCTATGAAGGCGCTGCGCAATTCGCTGATAACGCCGCCTCCCCATTGTCGCCCCTCCAACGAGGAGGAGGTGCGTCAGTTCTTCTGGCTGGCTGACTAAGCGGAGAAGTAATTCATTCTCTCCCATTCGAAGAAGTATATCTGTTTTATTATTGTCTAACGGTTGAATTAAATCTCTCCGCACTTATCGTTTAAATCATTAATAATCTTTTATTTCAATTTCGATTTCGACTTTGAGTTGTAGTTTTTTAATTAAAATATTTTTGCTACAATACAATTTGTATTTCAATGTCTTTAACAGCTTATAACCCATAGATATACATACATATATATATATATATATATATATATATATCCATACATATACATATATAATTAGCTTAATGTAGAGTGATTTATGATGTATACATACATATATAGTAAGTATATATAGTTACATATGTTTTACACATTCAAATTAACGAAACAAATTTATTATTATATTATTATTTTATATTTCTATTTGTTTTTTTTTTTTTTTTTTTGTTTGAGTAAAATCGAACGCGAATTAAGTTGAAAAGTTGCAATTTAATTATGTAATTAATTAGTACGAGTACTTAACTCGTATTTATTTATTATTTTTTCATTCGATTCATTCCATTCCTGTGTATATTTCGTTTTAATCCCTAGAATTGTATTTCGAATCGAAATTTGCAATTTTCGCGTAGAATGTGTGCAATAAATTTGTTGTATCTAACCACCACACTGATTGGCCTATTTGGGCTCGATTAATGGGGATCTCTATAAGGATTTATTGTTGAAACTTGAGTCCCTCGACAGTTGTTGTTGCTACAAAGCATAGAATAGTAGTATATGGTATATTGTATTATAATAATACAGCGACATAACCCCGGACAGGGCCAAGGTTTATGGATTCTTCGCAAAGAGTGCTCGATTAGAGTGGGGAAGGAGGGGAGGACAAACCTTTGCGAAGAATACTAGATATAGATATCGAAATTCAATTAAATTCGAATAAACATGTAGAGCGTATTGAGAAAAGTGTGTGTGTGTTGCATAGTGTAGTGTATGAATATGTGTAAATTTGCTATGCTCGTGTAGGTAGTACACGGTACACGGTATATGGTATACGGTATACGGTACAATTTCTGAATAAACAACGAAATTAAACTGGAACTCACGGCAAATAACAACATACATACTCTCTCCCCATACATACATACATATGTACATATACATACATATATTTGAATATCATTTCATAACGCAGTGTAACACATTTACCAGAGTATTATTTATTTATATATTTCGTTTTCAATTTTTGTTTCCATTTTCTTTCTTTTGTTTTCCTATGTACATACACACATCTACACTTTACCTATGCATTGTTTATATATATGTATAAATATCCTGTGCAGCTCATTGTGTGGCTGTGCGTGTCTCTCTCTGTGTGTGTGTGTGTGTGTGTGTGGATATCGTATGGAAAACCCGTGTCTCTGTTGTGCCTATAAAGCGTTTGCCCCATTAAATATGCAACACTTTGCAGTATTATGCAAATAGTTCGACTTTCCTGCACTTTCCTAAGGGTTTCACGGGCTTTTCCAGCAAGAAATCCATGCTTAAAGCTTATGAGGTTCATTTGAATTGCGTTTAGTATTTCCTTTTTTTTTCTTTTTCAAACCACACAAAGAATCAATTAAGCTGCCAAGTATCTTTAAGATACACAGTATTCCCCTAGTACGTGCAAGTGTTCTATAGTACTACGTAACTGTTAAAAGCCGTTTCGTAGTTATCTTTCTCAGTTTAAAATGGACGTTTCGTAGATAGATAGATAGATTGATAGATAAAGTTAGACTTTGAGCAGAAAGTAGCGGCAAGTACTTGAAGCATTCGGTGTGGGAGTCAGATTTACATGTGCCTGGTTCTGGTTATATATATATATATCTTTCTCTTTATGTACTATGTGCATTAAGTCGAATTCTGGCAGTATATATTTGCATTCTCTCATTGAAATCTATTAAGACGTGCGACCCAACTGTCAGGGGTTCCATTCGGTTATCGAGGGGGAATTATATTCGGACATCGGGCCGGGAAACAATGATACAATAATAACAACCCGCTTAAGTCTTTCTTGGTGCTAAATAATTCATGAACATAAACCGCAATTTCATCTCGATTTCCCACAAGAAACACAAGTCTCGTATATCGAGAAATCTGATAACTCTTGCAAATCTAACACATTTGCATAGGCAAACCACGGAGTTGCCCCAATTTACTGCGTGTGTGTGTGTGTGTGTGCATGCTGTGTGTGTGTGCATGCATGTGTGTGTGTGTGTGTGTGTGCTGTTTATAAATGCCAAACTATCAGATAAGTTGCCTACTGCCTTTTCTTGCTTTCACTTGGCTTCGATGCATTCATTTTTGTTATATTTTCATTCATTTATTCATTTCATTTGCTTTTTAAGTTCACATGCAGCATGCTGCTGCAATTCTTGTTAAACTTTTTACATTGTCTATAATTTTATTTTATTTTTTTTTTGTGTTGGTTTCATTTACAGTTGCAACATAACGAACTAACATCATCGTTAAATAATACAAATCGAATTCGAGGCAACAACTTTAATTATCCGCTTACAGATTTTTATTACTATTATAAGCTACGGTGTGACTTTTATAGAGGAGCTTTATGGGATAATCATGCCTATGTACGGTGTGTATATATGTGTGTGTGTGTGTGTATGTGTGTATGTGTGTCTGTCCTGTTTACAATTTACGTACAAAATAAAACTTAACTAACGGCCACAGTTGTTGCTTGGTGTTTTTGTTGTTGGAGTTCAAGTTGATTTTCTCTAAGGGAGCTGCCCAAACTGCTTCTTTTTCTTCTTCTAGTTGTTGTCGCTGCTGCCGATGTTGTTGTTGTTGTTGTTGCTTTACACTTGGTGTTTTTGTTGTCGATCATTTTCTTATTGTTGTTTAGATTTTATAAATTTATTTATGCATTTCATTTGGTTGAATTTTTTTTTCTTGTATTGTAGGTTTGTGTTTGTATTGTGTTTTGTGTTTTCTTTTGTTTTGTTTTTCATTTACATATTTAAAAAAATATTCTATAAGATTTAATCACCATCCGCGCGCATGCCCCGCACCTCGCCCGTAGAACGCGCCTTATCGAGCTCCTCCTTCACCTGATCCTCGATGGCGCGAATGTCCGCCATTGTTAGACCGTACCAGCGATCAGTTGAACAGAAAACTTGGCTGCAATGAGGAAATATGGGGAATTAGCCATACAGTTGAAATATATTTCTCTCTCTCTCTGCTCACCGATGGAAGTTTGTGAAGAGACGTCGCTCGGACTTTTGTATAAAGTTCTCGACTCTCGTTTGCAGGCCAAACCATTTGAATTCACAGCTAACCAATTTATAGCAGGTCATCACAGGGTTCACATTTTTTCGCCAATTGGGGCCAATCAGGGGACCACGTCCAGTTTTCTTTGACTGGTAGCTGAATCGATGGAATAGTACCGAATGCTAATTGAGTCAAGTAATGGAATTGTAAATTCGATTTACTCACGTTGTTGGATCCTCTTCGGCCTTGTAGTCTGCAGCCAGAACCGGATCGTTGGCAATGTCGATGTGAACCACTTCGCGCACTTTCAGCTTATCGGGCGTTAGCTCGTGCACCTGAATAAAGATTAGAAAAGTACAGTAGCGCCGTTAAAGATCTCTCGAGCAGGACAAATGCAAAGCAATAAGTAGAACTAAGTGTACAATTAAAGATAATTAGTTAGAGGTTGGGTTAGTATGTTCAATTGACATGCACATGAAACTGATTTGAACAACCTAAAAGGGAGAAAACGAGAGATGACACAACTAAAGCATATTAAAAAATCATATATAATGACCAGATAACTCACGTTCTCAAGTTCCCCGATATCGCCGTCAAAATGTAGCGAATTAATGAGCACACTAAAATTATCATTCATAAAGCCAGGATTCTAACGGTTAACATTCAAAATTATAAGCGAAAATATACACGACCGAAACCGACACCCGAAACCAAAATGAGTTTTTTTTTTTAAATTTTTATAATGAGAATGATGTTCAAATTTATATGAAGATAAACGCATACGTTTTGGTGAAATTTTTGTTAGTATTTGTGCATATTATGTACATATGTGTGTGTGTGTGTGTTAAGAAGAAAGAAAGAGAAACGGAAAACACATAAATTAGTTAGGAATTGCCTTGAGAGCTTCACTTACATTCTCTGAGTCTCCCGCATCGCTGACGTGCAACGTGTCGATGATTATTTTGAATGCATCTTTCATGAATTTGGGATTCTAGAAGAGTGCGTAGCATATTCATATGATAAATAGATTGTTTTATAAAAATATAAACAATATATTGTTTTTCTTTTTCATAGATAAACAAGGTTTCATTTAGTTCATAAAGAACTTCTGTCTTCGAAACTGGTAGAGTTCGTTTACGCTTCCCTTTGCGAAAATACAGTTGATTTTCGTATTTTATATTGTATAATTACCGTTATAATCGTACGACAAAAGGGATAAGCATTCCAGGCCTCCTCGTGTATCTCCAACGAACCCTTGGGCGCCAGTAATCTTATATACGCTGGAACTTTTGATTGCAGATGGTAGATCTTGTATGTATACTGACCGGAATTGTATCTGCCGCCTGTCAAAACAATTAAAAACTATTAGAACAACTTCATAAGAGAGCGAGAGAGCTACTTACCCAACAACGGGTAATCCGCGAAAGGTTCATTTTTTAATACCTCGATGCCCTCGCCACCGCCCGTGTTATCCTTCGACGCCTCTGCCACAGAGTATAATTGTGCTATTTGATACTATCAAGGCAAAAGTAATTAATGCCAGTCGAGTTCGAGGCGTTTCAATATCCATCTTACCTCTTCCACAGTTAATGGCAAAGTCACGCGACTGAAAAGTAGAAAAGGAAAGAGAAAGATTTCGTTAACGAGTTTGTCTGTTGAGCAAATATAAAAGGTATTTTAAATTAATTAATTTGAATATGTGCTACAATTTTAATTAAATGCAGGCCGGTAGGCAGGCAGGGAGGCACGCAGGGAGGCACGCAGCTGCTGGAAAAGTTTCGTCGCCCTGCAGGGAAATTCATTTCCCAAAGCAGCCTAAAAGTATGCACCACTTTATAACTCAAATAGGCGTGTGTCAACGAGCGCAGGTCGGGATGGGGACCGGAGTGAACAAGGCAGAGAAGGAAGGCGAGCGAGGGGAAAGAGAGGGGCGCGTAGTGGAGTAATGTGATGTGGTTTGTGTGTGTGTATGTGTGTGTGTGGGGGGCGCACAGCACATAATTGCGACGGCCTTGAAACATACCGCACCGGCTTCACTTCGCTGCGGTTTCTATGTGGCATAACCTAAATTGAAACTGGTAAAGGAAACCATGACCGACAGGCAGATACCCCTTGAGAAATTTCAAAAAACTTCTTATACTAAAAAAATGGAATATTGATTAAAATTTATTTTCAAGCTCGCAGCTTGTAATTATGGTAAACATTAACTTAAATCGATCGGGTTGAAATTTGCAAGATAGTGTTTATCGAAGCAGAAACTTAAGATTTTAATACTTTGCCTAGTAATCATTAATTATCATGTGTTTATAAAGAGTACGTTATGTTTATCGCCTTTATGTATCTTTTAAATAGATGAAATCAGTGTGTTTAAAAAGACGACAAAGAAGAATAAATACACTTTTTGAGGTCTGTCATGCAGGTAACAAAGTTAGTATACCCTATTTTTTGACGATTTTTTATTGTTCTAAGGGTATACAAAAAACAGTTGTAAGACCGAGCTTGTATACCCTTAAAAGGATGACCACGTACAGTGTCTATAAGTTTATAATGAGCTAATACCCAGTTTGAATGCAATTTGGACTGTTTCTTTCGCTCTCTGTGAGATCTTGAGTTTCTGATTAGCTAAAGGACTCTACTAGCAGTGTAGCCTACGCCTGGAATTGACTAGAAACTTGTGTTTTCTTTTCTTTTCTTTTTTTGGCCATGACTCAAGCTTCTGCTGCAGCCGTAAAACGTGGCCAAGGTGCAAAAGTTGGCCCGTAAAACTGACGCAGTTAAGTTTCTCATTTAGCCACGTTTTATGAGCCTTGTCGTCGTCGTATTTGTTGTTGTCGTTGTCGTTGCCACATTTGCCCAAAACAACCAAAGGAAGGAAGCAGCAATATGCTACCAAAAGAATTAAGCACAACGAGATTTTCAGCCACGTTTTAAGCCAACTTTGCTGGCTGCTGCAATTAACCCTTGGCCCATTGTTGACACGTTTAATGACGTGTTGCTAATTGCCCGCCCAACCTTGTGTACGAGGGCGTGGCACTGTCTTATTGGACTCACTTAACCTGTGCCACCACACAAGAGTCGTCTATGACGTCTCTGGCCTCTGTGTGCCCTAATAAAGGTTAAGGGTACAACCAACTCGCCAACTCGAAAACCCTCTACAAAAAGGGTGAGGGGGCATGCCCGGGGGGGGGGGGGCGTGTCAACTGTCCGAATTTATGCAGAAAACGTTTGCCAAGTAAATTGACTTATTCGCACTTAATTTGGTGTGCAAAAAGGTTAATCCTCGAGAGCTGTGGGATGCCGAAGGTTTGGCACTAGATTACAAGTTGAGGGGATAGAAAAGGGGATGTTAAGCGGAGCGCAGGGGCTAGGCTAAATTAAATTTCCCGAAATGGAAATAAGTTAAGCATATTAAAGAATTCAATTTGCACAAGTCTTAAAGTATTTAACAACTAAATTTATCGCTATATCTGATGCAAAACTTTTCGTTTCGTTTCTTTTCGCTTGCAATCAGTTCACGTTGAATCAATTCAAGTTACACAAAAGTTTCTCCCAAAAATAAATTGCTTATAAAGCAAGTTGTTGTCGTTGTTGTTGCTGCTGTTGTTCTTGGCCAAATTGGCGACAATACGAGAGATAAGTAAACAAGTTTTCGCTGAGGGAGGGTTGCGCCATTAAACTGGGTCAAAAATCAAATGGGGCGACAGATCAAACGATAAAATCAGTAGGAAGTAGTTGGAGAAGAAGACGAATATGTAAAAATATATGTGTAAAGTACAGGGAAACGTATTGTAGCGAGAGGGGGAGTGGGGAGCGGGAATGTGTTTGAGACTTGGAAAAGTGCCAGGTCAGGGTGAAACAAGGTGAAACAAGTCAGTGGACTGAGGAGCAGCACTTAAAGAGAGACCCCAAGACCCCAAAAAGTACGCGCACTCATCACGCAGATGAGTTGGCCCAATGTTCGTTCCTCAGACTCAAAGGGACTCAAAGTCCCCCACTTCCCCTTCCCCTTCCTCATCTCATTGTAGTTGTTGTCTTTGTTTGCATAATTGAAAATGGAAAGTGAATATGCGGTTACGTGTGTGTGTGTGTGTGTCTATTGGCCATGTGAGAGGCACTTGAACGAGGCTCTTCCTCCTCCTCCTTCTCTCCTCATCTTTCTCTTTCTACTGCGCGGTTTGCGGTCTCTGTTTGTGGGCGTGGATTCCGCTTGAGCGGACGCTGTAGGTTGGTTTTGTTTAACAATTGAAGGCCGCAGCACAGACAATACGAAAGGGATGAGTGTGTGCGGGATAAGAAAGAGTGCAAATACACTTAAAGTTTACTTGAAAAAGAGTTATCAACAATTTACAAAGATCTCTAAGCCGAAATACGACTTGTTTCAGTTGAATGAAAGTGTTGCGCTCTAGTTACCAAAAAATTACCCCTATAAAATATTAAATTGAATTGATTTAGTGAGCTGTATTAATGTTTTAAAGCCGACCCCTTTTGTTACGAATCCATTTAACGCCCAGCCCACGCCCCAGCCCCCACCCCTAGCTGTCTGCTGTGATATCTAATCAGTTGTAGCATGTTCCAGACACACACACACACACACACACACACACACACATTCGTGTTCATAACCAGCAGACCCAATGGGAAAGAAACTAATAGAGTTGCGTGTTCCAGTTCCAGTGCTGTCTCCGCAGCTGCAATTTTACAGTTTTCAATATAAACGTTCATCTGAAGTATGTGTTTCCTTATCAGATCCCAAAGTGCAGTACAAGCTTTCAATTATTGTAGTATAGGATCTATACTAAGTACAGCTAAATCAGCTGAGACGGCAATTTAGAAACATTTAATAGCACATAGTAATAATTATTATTTTAAACGAAGCAAAGCAAAGTACACTGATCGCTTGTCAATCGGAGCATTTCGTTATTTTATTTTCCCGCTTGAGTTAACCCACAAATAGCTATAAAATTATGGCAACACCAACTTTACGGTATTTATTTCGTACTAGTGCAAGGAATTGCGGAATTTCACTTGATATTGTCGATTGTATGGCAAAAAAGAAAAAATGAGTACTATAATTTTGGAAACTTTCAAGACCTTGACAACGATAGCGAGAGAGAGAGAGAGAGAGAGAGAGAGAGGGGGAAAAAGAGAAATAGTTATGGAGCAGAACCTTTTACAGCATTTATAGAGAAAATGCCAAATTCATTTATAATTATTTGAAATTTAAGTATAATTACGATCGAGTAATGACAGATACCCATGTTTAGGCTAAACTTATACCTAATTGTTACATATAAAGCCATAAATTCTATTCCCATTTCCAATCTAGACAAACAATTAAGCTCTATAAACAAACAAATCGCGCTATACGACACCCTAACTTATGTTCCATTTAATTTTCCATCACTTCTGGCAATGTGGAAATAAAACTTTCAACGCAACCGATCAATGAAGACCTGAGCGAGCGCACGCCCACTGTGCACCGTGGGCCGGCACAAACATAAACATTTGATTGCCCTTTTGACAGCACAATTGGCATAAAACAAATATTTATGCGAAACCGAAACACCGCACTGAAATACAATATAAATATGCATTGGGTATACACGTATACATATATTATTATTATTGTTTCTCGGGTCTTCAATTAATTTCTGATGTGTGTTTAAAAATTGTGTTTGCCTCCACTTTGCTCTCTTTTCCATTTTCCTGCTGCTGTTGACACTTTTCACGCAGCAGAATAACCGCAACTCGCAAATAAACCAACAAAAAATGGAGGAAAACATAATATAATGTAATGTAATGCTTACTCAGCGAACTCTTCGTCCGCGAAATTCATTAACGATAGCTCTTTATTGGCGTCTGCTTTTAGAGGTCTTCAAATTTGTTTAGGCTCTACTGGAAGTGCTATATTTAGTACTAAAAATATATATATAGTCTATGTACATTGACATTTCTACCTTTCCATTTGTAGTAAATAATTATGTTTACTGTTTACGCGAAATTAAATAAAATCTGTTTCATTCAGCGGAACACTGTTTCATTTCAATTAGGGACCAACTTTACTATACAAACTCTGCAACATATATTGGATGGGTTTAATTAACATTGATTGCATTTACATATAATCTGCGAGAGATCCTTTAACTACGATCAATACGATAAATGCAGCAACTGCCTGTTAATCGATAAAAGTATTTGATAACAAATTAGCAGCTATAGGAGCTATAGTTCCACTTTTATTATAATCGCATTTTCATCGTGATTAAAACGAATTCTATATAGTTCTGTCCTTCACTTGCCAGTACAATGTCAAGTCAATTAAAAATCGAAACAGCTTTATTTTTGGCAATTTCCTCTTGTTAATGAGAAAATATCGCAGTGGGCAGGCGGCAGAGGGAGATGCGCGGAAACGAGAAAATATTAACGTGAGCAAGCTGCAAATGACAAAATGAAAGAATATCTCTGATGAATGAATGTGTCAGGCGAGAGACCGGATAAAAGTTGAAGCTTTGCCTTGTAATTAAAAACCTGTCAGGATCAGAGAGATATGTAACTTAATAGATAGGGATAATAAGTAAAAGAGATGATCTATTATCATCGTCTCAGGCAACTGATGCAATTTGTTCAATATTGGGCCATGCCGGGCAGTACCATGAGAAAATTATAAGTAAATACTTTTATTGTTTTTAGTGCCATTTAAGCGAATTCGAAAAATACACAATCTGATTGGTTATTAAAGTCATAAAAATAATACCTAGGCGAATTCACACACGTACACACACACAGACATCAGAAACCCACGTCTACAACGTTATCAACATGTTTGATAAAAACGACGTTACGCTGATAACGCAGCTGGCAAACAGGCGCGCAAAATTGCATTAAAGTAAGGCAGGAAAAGTGGTACGAAAAATATTCGGGCCGAAAAGAGAGGAGTACAGCTGTAAAGCTAATGACTCATTCCTCACGACGGCGACAAAAGCAACAATAAATTGTGAACGTGGCAAAGATGACAAGTATTTTGTGGGTTTTAATATGCTTATTGCAATCGTTTTTCGGACACCGGAAATGTTTGCAATGATGATAAAATAAACGTAAAACAGTTTGCTTATCTCAGCACGCGTTGCCAATCATTACGTCATCTGTGAAGTCACAGAAATAACAACAGCAACAACAACAACAACGGCAAGTGCTGCCGAATGAGAGCGGAAAGGCAACAGCCGCAGCCGCAGATAAGGCAGAAACTTTTGGCTTATACTGTGACGAAAAACAAAAAGCGATAACAACAACTTAATGTAGAAAGTTAATAATTTAAACGCAATTTTGCGCAAGCAGTTGGCAACGCGACTCGAGTAACTGTTACAAACACAACGATAACGAGAGTAACGAGGCAGAGGCAGATAGAGAGCGAGAGTGAGAGAGCAGCGCGAGAGCTTCGAATGAGCGCAAAATCGATTTGTCACAATCAGCGGCTTGTACACGTTTTGAATGTCAGTTGGCAACAATTTGACTTAAAGTTTAAATAATATTTAATGTTTTAAATACTTACAATTCCTTGATCTGCATTTTGTTTTCCAAATGTATTGCTCCTTTGATTTACTGCTTGTCAGGCGGTACACACACACACATGCAACACGCAGCATAACGATTTGACGAACAAAATGAGAAAAACATAGAGAGAGAGAGAGAGAGGGGGGAAATTTTGATTTAGATTATTGTGAATTTCAATGTGTTGCACTTGGATGCAACCTTCACACACGCAATTCACAATCGCGGGGAGGATACACGCACTGATGGCGTATTTTTTCAATGACAATACAAATAACTGATTTTAGGATTCGCAACCACACTTTTTACTTTAGTATATTTTTGTTTTTTATTGAAACTTCGGCCCCTGAATACCCTCTTTTAGTAGTTTTTCATTTTTGTTGAATGTCGGCAAAAAGCACGAGTCATACGTACTCAGGCACACACAAGCCTACACCCGCTCTCGCATGCACACACACTCACACAAACACCCGTTTTCTAGCAAATGTTGCAATTATTGGATTGTATGCACGTACATATTTATATTGCTAATTGTAGTTTTCTGCCGTTTGTTTACTTGTGAAAACGCTTGGCGTATTCAGTTTCAGCAGTAATAGTAATTGATTTTTGTACACGACGACGACACACAGTGTGACCAAACTGTCTAAAGATAAAATTACTGCTTAATAGAAGACTACGATTATTTTATCTTCTATTTATCGATATCTATTGTGAACAAAAACTGACTACTCATCGATATCTATCGGCCACTAAAATCACGCATTCAGCGACTTGGCAATTAAAAAGTGTAAATATCGATAAGTTGTTCTTTATTATCGAGTTTCTTGCACGTGTGAGACGCAGATCAAAATAAATGTCATAAATACCCAATAACTGCTGAAAACATAATACAAAAATGGGAAAACTAAATGTCACGGTGCTCCGCTACCTCACCAAAGAGGACTTTCGCGTATTGACTGCAATTGAAATGGGCATGAAAAACCACGAGCTAGTGCCAGGGCCGTTGGCTGCGGCAATTGCCAACCTGAAAACTGGCGGAGTACACAAGCTGCTCAAAGAGCTCTGCAAGCACAAATTACTCTCTTACGAGCGTGGCAAGAAATGTGAGTTTGATTTGTGTGTTACCAGAGCAATATATATCTAACATATTATATTTTGTTTCAGACGATGGCTACAGATTGACTAACACAGGCTATGATTATCTTGCACTGAAATCCTTGACGCTTCGGGGTTCAGTCAGCTCTTTTGGCAATCAGATTGGCATTGGCAAGGAATCCAATATTTATGTGGTTGCCGATGATGAGGGCAACCCGATTTGTCTTAAACTACATCGCCTGGGTCGTACTTGCTTCCGCAATGTGAAAGCCAAGCGGGACTACCATGGACGCCGGCACAAGGCTGGGTGGTTATACCTTTCACGCATTTCGGCTACTCGAGAGTTTGCTTATATGTCAGCCCTTTACGATCGAGGTTTTCCCGTTCCTAGGCCCATCGACTTTAATCGCCATTGTGTGCTCATGGATCTGGTCAAAGGTTGGCCAATGTGAGTTGATGGTTTCATTGGTTTTACATTTATGTTGATTATTACCTTATCTTGTAGGACACAAGTGCATGAGTTACTTGATCCTCCACAAGTTTACGACGATCTTATGAATTTAATCGTTCGCCTTGGAAACTCTGGGGTCATTCATGGCGATTTTAACGAGTTCAACCTGATGGTGACTGATGCCGGCAAGCCAATCCTGATTGATTTTCCCCAAATGATGTCCACATCCCACGAAAACGCCGAATTGTACGAGACTGCTAATAGCTTATCCTTTTCTTACTAATAGTCTGCTTCGTTTTAGCTACTTTGAACGCGACGTTACGTGCGTGCGTGAGATGTTCCGTCGCAAGTTTGGCTATGAGAGCGAAGATTATCCCAAATTCAGTGATCTAGTGCGTGAAGATGATCTGGATGCAGAGGTACACTGTACTGGCTATGGCTTCACGAAGGAAATGGAACAGGACCTTTTGCAAGAATATGGCATGGTCGAAGTAGAGGACGAAGACGAGCTGGAAGAGCCTCTAGCTGATGATGAGCCGCCAGCCCTAGTGCCCGCTGCAACCGCTGAGATCGATGAGTGTCGCAGGCAGTTGGAAAGCGAGGTGTCCTACAGTGAAACAAAGCCTACACATAAATCAGATGATGCCATTAGGCGGTACATTGAATCCTGTACACAATATTTGGGTAATCTGAGCGTTGGGCCCGAAGTTCCTGATCAGGCTCTGGCAGAGGCACCGAAAGTCATAGACACAGAGCCCAAAACAATAAAAGCTGTTGAGGAGAAACCTACCGAACTGATTCCCGATCCTATGGTAGCTTCACAAAAAGCTGACGATGCAAAATCCATTAGTTCTAACGATTTGGAAACAGATGACATGCCAGAATTGGCCGGCATGGATCCAAACTCACGCATGTATCGCCTCAAAATGGTCGAACAGCTGCTCAACGATGCACGAAGTCAGCGTTCCTACTCCACCACGGCCAGCACAATAGCTCCAACTGTGATCACCGATCGCATACGCCGCAACATGGACGTGCGAGAGAAGCGCGAGCAGCGCAAGCGTTGTGTGGCTAAGGGAGAAGCCAGCGCCGTGCATCGTCATCGCAAGGATAACAAGGATGTGGTCAAGGAATACGCAGGCTGGGACTTCTAAATATAGTCCGGAATCTAGCTAGTTTAAGGCAAATGTATATAACCATATATGTAAAACAAATTGGAACGTCGTCTCTTTTAACCATAGCTGAAGTTTTCTTTAAGCCCTTATAAAGATTTGAACTGGCTCCGTGGTAATGCCGGGTGTGAATTATTAATGACTTCGTCGAGCAGAAGTATCAGTAACCAAATATTTGTATAAACTCACTGAGGTGTTATCATATTCCTTTATCTGTAATGCAAGTCAGTCTAGGGTAATGTACTAAAGAAAAGCGATGCAATATAAATATTATAAATTGATGATGAAATTCAAAATATTTATAAATCTAACACAGTTATTCAAGCAACACAAACTCTTATTGATGAAAACTAAAAACAGATAATGATGTAGAAGCGTCCATAGTGATATATGTACACAGCGAGCATCTTCGCAAACAACGTGAACGTTTGTTTGGCATCCATATAAACCCACAGATAGTCCAGTTACATGTGTCTACTCTCTACTATATACCTACTGGGATTTGGATCACACGACACCTCGAAACTGCTAAATTAAGGCATGGCGATGACTTGGCAAAACTGAGACCATGTGTGGATAATAGCATCGTTAAACCTGATTAAAATACGTAAGTTTTATATACTATACTATACTACCGTGCTTATCGCATATTCTTCATCTGTATAAAGGTGCAGCGAGAACCGTTCTGGCGGCAAAAGTAAGCGGGATTCGTGGGTGTCAAGTTCAAAGCCCCAGATCAAGATTCAACAATATGCCGGAGCAAACCATTCAACAGTTCCATGACGCGCCCGCTTGGCTGACACGTGAGTACGTCGAGCAGAAGCTGCGCGATTATCTTAAGGATGAGAAAGTGCATCTGGAAAGGCTACACATAAAGCCGGCCACAGCCAATGGGGAGAACTACGCCAGTGTGATGACTCGCATCAATTTGGAGTATACAGATAAGAATCTGTTGCAGCAGACGTCGACATTTCTGGTCAAGACCACATTCGCTAGCAAGGATCCGGCTGCAGATATATTGGAACCCTATGGCATCTATGTGCGCGAGATGAACATGTACGAGGAAGTGTTGCCCAAGCTAACGAAAATTCTTCATAAGGAATTCATGGATCCGCTTAAGTATTTCGCAGCCACAATGAATGTGGATCGGGAACGCGACTCAATTATCTTTGAGGATATGTCCTTGGAAAAATACTATGTGGCAGATCGTCTGGCAATGTTAGACATGGAAAAGACCAAGCTGGTTCTGAAGAAGCTCGCCGCTTTTCATGCAGCTGGAGCGGTGCTCAACGAGAGGGAACCTGGCATCTTTGCCGAGAAGTACGACCGATGCTTCTTCAATAAGCACACCCGTGGATACCAGCCCATTATGCAGAATATGGTCAGAGCTTTGGCGAAGTCTTTGGATAATGAGACCGGGCTCAAGCAGCGCTACGAAGAGAAGCTCAAGAGACTCGCTGATCATATAATGGAGTACACCGAACGGGCAATGGAATATCAAGAGGGAGATTTTGTCACCTTATGCCATGGGGATATCTGGACCACAAACATGATGTTCCACGACAATGAGCATGGAGAGACAGACAACGTGATCTTCATTGACTTTCAATTCAGCGTTTTCAACTCTCCAACAATCGATCTGCAGTATTTGTTCGCCACCAGCATACAGGACAATGTTTGCGAGGCCGAAATGGTTCAGTTCTATCATAAGCATCTCGTGGAGGCTCTTAGGAAACTTAAATTCAAGAGTCGTATTCCTAGCTTGTTTGACTTTCAGTTACAGTTCCAGGCACGAGCCTTCTATCGTAAGTTGAGGTAGTCCTCTGGTAGAGAAATTTCATTACCTTTTCCTTGTTTACAGTTATTTTCTCAACTTTCGCTTTTTTGCCGTGCATGGTCAAAACTGGCTCAGAAGAGTTTTCCATCAAGAGAGCCGCTTCTTCTGCGGAGGAAGATGATGCCGTAAGGGTTTCCCTTTTCAAAGCCGACATTATGCGTGAGAGGATCAAGAAAGTTCTACCCATATATGATCGCAAGGGTTTGCTTGATGAAATATAACTGGACACATAATAAATATTTATATATATATATACACATATGTACATATATTAACCGATTTACAAACATACACCCACGCGACCTTGCGTCTTATCAGTTCATTCTGTACTTTTATCTTATGACGTAACAACTTGCTTTTTATTTTATCTTTTCTAAATTATGAAGAGGACTGAGTTGTTTATAGCTCTCAAACAAGAGCAAACTTCCTTAGTATACCCTTTCGACCATTGGAAATTGTAAGAAAAGAGTTGTGAAATGTATGTAACAGGCATAAGGATGCGTGGCAGACCCCATAGAGTGTTTACATCTTTGCTCAGGATCACTAGCCGAGTCGATTGAGCCCTAGTTCCGTCTGTCTGTCTGTCTGTCTCTCTGTCTGTCTGTCTGTCTGTCTGTCTGTCTGTCTGTCTGTCTGTTTGCCTGTCTGTCTATCTGTCTGTCTGTCTGTCCGTCTGTCTGTCCGTTTGTCTGTATGATACAACATATCTCAGCTATTAAAAAAAGCTAGAGACACCAAATTTGGTTTCTATATATCAAAAGCAGATCAAGTTTATATCAAATGATTGATGCCACGCTCACAATCCGATCGGGCTAATAGCACAGAAGTTATTCAAGTCAACGTAGCAGCAGCCTGCACGCTGAAGTCGACGTCGACGTCGCGGCGCTTCGCTTTACTTTTTACGCGCGTCGCTGCGTGAGTGCGAGCGAGTAAGGCAAATATAGTATAGTAGAATAATTCGTGCAGAATTCTCTGTTTGAGATATGAGTGTGGTTACACGTTTGTAACGGACTGAAGATTAGGCGATAATAATTTGTTTTTGTCCTGTAAGATGATCTGAATGTTCTCATAAGATAACTGCTCTAATGGCGGAGTGGTTATAGTTGCAGACAGCGTAGTACAATAGATCTAAGCATAAGATTTCCTAATATTAAAATACAAAAATAAAAATGTTGATAGTTGTGTAATCAAATACTGTGATTGTGTTCCAATAGTTAATTTTATTTTGTTTGTCACTTATGTTTTTGATTTTGTTTAATTAATTTTCTTTTGGTGTATATATTTAAATTTGTTTAAAAGCAACCTTTGATTTTCAATGTATTCAGGCTGGAAAGAGAAAAGGTAGTTAACCAATGAGATTATTGTGAATTAAAGACTACCATATGTACAGACTACAGACTACCATATGTATAGATGTATCATCCAACCGTTTAAACAAAAACAAAATTCAAAAGATTAAGCTTTATTAGAGATTAAGGTGTTGTAGGATAATTATGGCCTTTTAATCGCCAGTGGCTTAATATAATTTCCTAGGTTTTTTCACTAAAAAGTTGGAGGAACTGAGCTATCGCTTTTATACAGTATGAGGTGTTTCGGCCAATATTTTAAATTGATTCGCTCTTCAAGAAAAAGTTGTATTTAAACATCACTGTGATATAGTCTAAGATCTTTTAGAAAGCCCTTTAGATCGCCTTTAGATCGCTTGGTATCACAAAGATTTTAAATTGTTTCACACTCTCGGAGATATTATGAGTTAATTATCACTGCGATATAGTTAATCTTTGTTTAATTAGTTTTTCTTTTGATGGCTCGTGGACATAATATTGAAAAATGTTATATTTACATTATAAATATAAAAGTACAATTTCCTCGTGGAAAAGAGATTACCGAACCACTGTGTTTGATAACTCGGAATCCTTGACCTAGTTATTTGTAGGGGATCGATTAACCAAAGATGTCTTTGATTAACACTGATGCATTTTGCAAACCAACTGGTTCCAAGATTGAACGTTATGTTCAAATCGGAAAATAAAAGAGAAACCGAGCGCGCCCAGTCGGGCGGTATACCCGCTATAACTATCAAAGAGAAGGAAATAATAGAGATTGCGGTACGCCTCACCTCCCGGGTTTGAGGGAAAAATGAGGCCCCACAGAGGCCCTGTTATTTAACAGAGGCTGTTGTTGCGGGCCCCGGCTGTTTCTCCGCCAATTCGCATTGGGATATTTATTTGCTTTTCTTCTGTGCCTCTTACCTAAACAAGATTGCTTGGGATATTTTGATTCTTTCATATTTGCTACTGTGTTCGCCTTTGTTTTCATGCCTTGCTTTGCAACGTTGCCAGTTTTCACTAGCTTGCCCGTAGTCAATTTTGGGCAGCTCGCCCGATTTTTGATTTTAGCTGCGAGCTGGCTGCCCTTCCCATGACTAGGTATTTTCAATTGGTAGGCATAATGCGCACTTTTAGTACAAAATTTGCATTAGGGTATTATTGCCGGCGATCTACTGGCACCCTTTTTTTGCGTTTTTGCACTTGTTGGCAAAGCTGGTGCAACGCTGAGCGAGCGATCAGGAGCCCAGCACAAAAGGGAAGTTTCTCTAAGTTTTAGCGCTGAACAAAGAAAACGTACCAAGCCAAAGCAAAGCAATACAATTCAAGGCCAAACGAACTGTGCGAATGCAGAAGAACAGTGGAAGAGCGAGCGCGCAATAGAAAGATCGCATCGTGCATCTCACATTATTCAAATTGAATAAATTGCGCGAGCGGGAGAGCAACATCTCGCACAACAAAAGGCACCAAAAATAAGCGAAAGACCGTGTGATAGCAAAACGAGACAAAGAGACGCGACGTCGACGTCGACGTCAACTGCTCTTAGCAGCGCGTAGGCTGCTGCTCGTACCGAACATTTGTACCGAAAACATTGACTTAAATACCTTCTGTGTTATTGGTCCGATCAGATTGCAATTTGGAAGATATGTCGTATACCGACTTTGCTTAATAATCGGAAATTACCAATTTGCGGTGGCGGTGGGCGTGATATCAAACATTTGATATAAACTATGATATATAGGAACATTTATTCAAAATTTGGGGTCTCTAGCTCTTTTAATAGCTAAGATCTGTTGTCTCATACAGACAGACAAACAGACAAACAGACGGATAGACAGACGAACAGACAGACAGACTGACAGACCGACAGACCGACAGACTAACAGACTGACAGACAGGGTTAAAAATTGTAGAGGCGCTTGTCGCTACAAATAATTCAGACTTCCGCCTAAAAGTATGCACCAGTATTCGACAAGACTTTGGTTTTAGTTTAAGTAGTAGATTGCAGCAACCTAAAATAGTAGCCGATAAACGCT
>JAEIFM010000319.1:0-53931 GCA_018901885.1 Zaprionus kolodkinae | reverse complement strand
TCGGCAATTATACGATTATTAGGAAAAGTATGAACCTATAGGGTTCTGCTTTAATATGTATTAAGCTGAATGCCAATATGAACGTATCCTCCAAATTAAAAATCTGATCTGACCAATAGCACAGGCGTGGCAGACCCCATATTCTTGCTCAGGATCACTAGCCGAGGCGATTGAGCCATGTCCGTCTGTCTGTCCGTTTGTTTGTTTGAGAATACAGATCTCAGCTATTAAAAAGCTAGAGACACCAAATTTGGAATGAAGGTTCCTATATATCAGGGGCAGATGAAATTTATGTCAAATATTTGATGCCACGCCCACCGTCCCCGCAAATCGGCAATTTATGATTATTAGGAAAAGTATTGAACCTATAAAGTTCTGATTTAATATGTATTAAGCTGAATGCAATATGAACGTATCCTCCAAATTAAAATCTGATCTGACCAATAGCACAGGCGTGGCAGACCCCATATTCTTGCTCAGGATCACTAGCCGAGGCGATTGAGCCATGTCCGTCTGTCTGTCCGTCTGTTTGTTCGAGAATACAGATCTCAGCTATTAAAAAAGCTAGAGACACCAAATTTGGAATGAAGGTTCCTATATATCAGGGGCAGATGAAATTTATGTCAAATATTTGATGCCACGCCCACCGCCCCCGCAAATCGGCAATTTATGATTATTAGGAAAAGTATTGAACCTATAAAGTTCTGCTTTAATATGTATTAAGATCAATGAAATTAAACCATCTGCCAGGCACAGCAGCCACCGCGCGTCCGTTGTGAAGACACTATAAAAGCAAAGAAGGTCCAAACAGGGGCAAATTTATTATGCCACGCCCACCGTCCCCGCAAATCGGCAATATGATTATAGAAGTATGAACCTATAAAGTTCTGCTTGAATGCAATATGAACGTATCCTCCAAATTAAAATCTGATCTGACCAATAGCACAGGCGTGGCAGACCCCATATTCTTGCTCAGGATCACTAGCCGAGGCGATTGAGCCATGTCCGTCTGTCTGTCCGTCTGTTTGTTCGAGAATACAGATCTCAGCTATTAAAAAAGCTAGAGACACCAAATTTGGAATGAAGGTTCCTATATATCAGGGGCAGATGAAATTTATGTCAAATATTTGATGCCACGCCCACCGCCCCCGCAAATCGGCAATTAACGATTATTAGGAAAAGTATTGAACCTATAGGGTTCTGCTTTAATATGTATTAAGCTGAATGCAATATGAACGTATCCTCCAAATTAAAATCTGATCTGACCAATAGCACAGGCGTGGCAGACCCCATATTCTTGCTCAGGATCACTAGCCGAGGCGATTGAGCCATGTCCGTCTGTCTGTCCGTCTGTTTGTTCGAGAATACAGATCTCAGCTATTAAAAAAGCTAGAGACACCAAATTTGGAATGAAGGTTCCTATATATCAGGGGCAGATGAAATTTATGTCAAATATTTGATGTCACGCCCACCGCCCCCGCAAATCGGCAATTAACGATTATTAGGAAAAGTATTGAACCTATAGGGTTCTGCTTTAATATGTATTAAGCTGAATGCAATATGAACGTATCCTCCAAATTAAAATCTGATCTGACCAATAGCACAGGCGTGGCAGACCCCATATTCTTGCTCAGGATCACTAGCCGAGGCGATTGAGCCATGTCCGTCTGTCTGTCCGTCTGTTTGTTCGAGAATACAGATCTCAGCTATTAAAAAAGCTAGAGACACCAAATTTGGAATGAAGGTTCCTATATATCAGGGGCAGATGAAATTTATGTCAAATATTTGATGCCACGCCCACCGCCCCCGCAAATCGGCAATTTACGATTATTAGGAAAAGTATTGAACCTATAGGGTTCTGCTTTAATATGTATTAAGCTGAATGCAATATGAACGTATCCTCCAAATTAAAATCTGATCTGACCAATAGCACAGGCGTGGCAGACCCCATATTCTTGCTCAGGATCACTAGCCGAGGCGATTGAGCCATGTCCGTCTGTCTGTCCGTCTGTTTGTTCGAGAATACAGATCTCAGCTATTAAAAAAGCTAGAGACACCAAATTTGGAATGAAGGTTCCTATATATCAGGGGCAGATGAAATTTATGTCAAATATTTGATGTCACGCCCACCGCCCCCGCAAATCGGCAATTAACGATTATTAGGAAAAGTATTGAACCTATAGGGTTCTGCTTTAATATGTATTAAGCTGAATGCAATATGAACGTATCCTCCAAATTAAAATCTGATCTGACCAATAGCACAGGCGTGGCAGACCCCATATTCTTGCTCAGGATCACTAGCCGAGGCGATTGAGCCATGTCCGTCTGTCTGTCCGTCTGTTTGTTCGAGAATACAGATCTCAGCTATTAAAAAAGCTAGAGACACCAAATTTGGAATGAAGGTTCCTATATATCAGGGGCAGATGAAATTTATGTCAAATATTTGATGCCACGCCCACCGCCCCCGCAAATCGGCAATTTATGATTATTAGGAAAAGTATTGAACCTATAAAGTTCTGCTTTAATATGTATTAAGCTGAATGCAATATGAACGTATCCTCCAAATTAAAATCTGATCTGACCAATAGCACAGGCGTGGCAGACCCCATATTCTTGCTCAGGATCACTAGCCGAGGCGATTGAGCCATGTCCGTCTGTCTGTCCGTCTGTTTGTTCGAGAATACAGATCTCAGCTATTAAAAAAGCTAGAGACACCAAATTTGGAATGAAGGTTCCTATATATCAGGGGCAGATGAAATTTATGTCAAATATTTGATGTCACGCCCACCGCCCCCGCAAATCGGCAATTAACGATTATTAGGAAAAGTATTGAACCTATAGGGTTCTGCTTTAATATGTATTAAGCTGAATGCAATATGAACGTATCCTCCAAATTAAAATCTGATCTGACCAATAGCACAGGCGTGGCAGACCCCATATTCTTGCTCAGGATCACTAGCCGAGGCGATTGAGCCATGTCCGTCTGTCTGTCCGTCTGTTTGTTCGAGAATACAGATCTCAGCTATTAAAAAAGCTAGAGACACCAAATTTGGAATGAAGGTTCCTATATATCAGGGGCAGATGAAATTTATGTCAAATATTTGATGCCACGCCCACCGTCCCCGCAAATCGGCAATTTATGATTATTAGGAAAAGTATTGAACCTATAAAGTTCTGATTTAATATGTATTAAGCTGAATGCAATATGAACGTATCCTCCAAATTAAAATCTGATCTGACCAATAGCACAGGCGTGGCAGACCCCATATTCTTGCTCAGGATCACTAGCCGAGGCGACTGAGCCATGTCCGTCTGTCTGTCCGTCTGTTTGTTCGAGAATACAGATCTCAGCTATTAAAAAAGCTAGAGACACCAAATTTGGAATGAAGGTTCCTATATATCAGGGGCAGATGAAATTTATGTCAAATATTTGATGTCACGCCCACCGCCCCCGCAAATCGGCAATTAACGATTATTAGGAAAAGTATTGAACCTATAGGGTTCTGCTTTAATATGTATTAAGCTGAATGCAATATGAACGTATCCTCCAAATTAAAATCTGATCTGACCAATAGCACAGGCGTGGCAGACCCCATATTCTTGCTCAGGATCACTAGCCGAGGCGATTGAGCCATGTCCGTCTGTCTGTCCGTCTGTTTGTTCGAGAATACAGATCTCAGCTATTAAAAAAGCTAGAGACACCAAATTTGGAATGAAGGTTCCTATATATCAGGGGCAGATGAAATTTATGTCAAATATTTGATGCCACGCCCACCGCCCCCGCAAATCGGTAATTTACGATTATTAGGAAAAGTATTGAACCTATAAAGTTCTGCTTTAATATGTATTAAGCTGAATGCAATATGAACGTATCCTCCAAATTAAAATCTGATCTGACCAATAGCACAGGCGTGGCAGACCCCATATTCTTGCTCAGGATCACTAGCCGAGGCGACTGAGCCATGTCCGTCTGTCTGTCCGTCTGTTTGTTCGAGAATACAGATCTCAGCTATTAAAAAAGCTAGAGACACCAAATTTGGAATGAAGGTTCCTATATATCAGGGGCAGATGAAATTTATGTCAAATATTTGATGTCACGCCCACCGCCCCCGCAAATCGGCAATTAACGATTATTAGGAAAAGTATTGAACCTATAGGGTTCTGCTTTAATATGTATTAAGCTGAATGCAATATGAACGTATCCTCCAAATTAAAATCTGATCTGACCAATAGCACAGGCGTGGCAGACCCCATATTCTTGCTCAGGATCACTAGCCGAGGCGATTGAGCCATGTCCGTCTGTCTGTCCGTCTGTTTGTTCGAGAATACAGATCTCAGCTATTAAAAAAGCTAGAGACACCAAATTTGGAATGAAGGTTCCTATATATCAGGGGCAGATGAAATTTATGTCAAATATTTGATGCCACGCCCACCGCCCCCGCAAATCGGCAATTAACGATTATTAGGAAAAGTATTGAACCTATAGAGGTTCTGCTTTAATATGTATTAAGCTGAATGCAATATGAACGTATCCTCCAAATTAAAATCTGATCTGACCAATAGCACAGGCGTGGCAGACCCCATATTCTTGCTCAGGATCACTAGCCGAGGCGATTGAGCCATGTCCGTCTGTCTGTCCGTCTGTTTGTTCGAGAATACAGATCTCAGCTATTAAAAAAGCTAGAGACACCAAATTTGGAATGAAGGTTCCTATATATCAGGGGCAGATGAAATTTATGTCAAATATTTGATGTCACGCCCACCGCCCCCGCAAATCGGCAATTAACGATTATTAGGAAAAGTATTGAACCTATAGGGTTCTGCTTTAATATGTATTAAGCTGAATGCAATATGAACGTATCCTCCAAATTAAAATCTGATCTGACCAATAGCACAGGCGTGGCAGACCCCATATTCTTGCTCAGGATCACTAGCCGAGGCGATTGAGCCATGTCCGTCTGTCTGTCCGTCTGTTTGTTCGAGAATACAGATCTCAGCTATTAAAAAAGCTAGAGACACCAAATTTGGAATGAAGGTTCCTATATATCAGGGGCAGATGAAATTTATGTCAAATATTTGATGCCACGCCCACCGCCCCCGCAAATCGGCAATTTATGATTATTAGGAAAAGTATTGAACCTATAAAGTTCTGCTTTAATATGTATTAAGCTGAATGCAATATGAACGTATCCTCCAAATTAAAATCTGATCTGACCAATAGCACAGGCGTGGCAGACCCCATATTCTTGCTCAGGATCACTAGCCGAGGCGATTGAGCCATGTCCGTCTGTCTGTCCGTCTGTTTGTTCGAGAATACAGATCTCAGCTATTAAAAAAGCTAGAGACACCAAATTTGGAATGAAGGTTCCTATATATCAGGGGCAGATGAAATTTATGTCAAATATTTGATGTCACGCCCACCGCCCCCGCAAATCGGCAATTAACGATTATTAGGAAAAGTATTGAACCTATAGGGTTCTGCTTTAATATGTATTAAGCTGAATGCAATATGAACGTATCCTCCAAATTAAAATCTGATCTGACCAATAGCACAGGCGTGGCAGACCCCATATTCTTGCTCAGGATCACTAGCCGAGGCGATTGAGCCATGTCCGTCTGTCTGTCCGTCTGTTTGTTCGAGAATACAGATCTCAGCTATTAAAAAAGCTAGAGACACCAAATTTGGAATGAAGGTTCCTATATATCAGGGGCAGATGAAATTTATGTCAAATATTTGATGTCACGCCCACCGCCCCCGCAAATCGGCAATTAACGATTATTAGGAAAAGTATTGAACCTATAAAGTTCTGCTTTAATATGTATTAAGCTGAATGCAATATGAACGTATCCTCCAAATTAAAATCTGATCTGACCAATAGCACAGGCGTGGCAGACCCCATATTCTTGCTCAGGATCACTAGCCGAGGCGATTGAGCCATGTCCGTCTGTCTGTCCGTCTGTTTGTTCGAGAATACAGATCTCAGCTATTAAAAAAGCTAGAGACACCAAATTTGGAATGAAGGTTCCTATATATCAGGGGCAGATGAAATTTATGTCAAATATTTGATGTCACGCCCACCGCCCCCGCAAATCGGCAATTTACGATTATTAGGAAAAGTATTGAACCTATAAAGTTCTGCTTTAATATGTATTAAGCTGAATGCAATATGAACGTATCCTCCAAATTAAAATCTGATCTGACCAATAGCACAGGCGTGGCAGACCCCATATTCTTGCTCAGGATCACTAGCCGAGGCGATTGAGCCATGTCCGTCTGTCTGTCCGTCTGTTTGTTCGAGAATACAGATCTCAGCTATTAAAAAAGCTAGAGACACCAAATTTGGAATGAAGGTTCCTATATATCAGGGGCAGATGAAATTTATGTCAAATATTTGATGTCACGCCCACCGCCCCCGCAAATCGGCAATTAACGATTATTAGGAAAAGTATTGAACCTATAGGGTTCTGCTTTAATATGTATTAAGCTGAATGCAATATGAACGTATCCTCCAAATTAAAATCTGATCTGACCAATAGCACAGGCGTGGCAGACCCCATATTCTTGCTCAGGATCACTAGCCGAGGCGATTGAGCCATGTCCGTCTGTCTGTCCGTCTGTTTGTTCGAGAATACAGATCTCAGCTATTAAAAAAGCTAGAGACACCAAATTTGGAATGAAGGTTCCTATATATCAGGGGCAGATGAAATTTATGTCAAATATTTGATGTCACGCCCACCGCCCCCGCAAATCGGCAATTAACGATTATTAGGAAAAGTATTGAACCTATAGGGTTCTGCTTTAATATGTATTAAGCTGAATGCAATATGAACGTATCCTCCAAATTAAAATCTGATCTGACCAATAGCACAGGCGTGGCAGACCCCATATTCTTGCTCAGGATCACTAGCCGAGGCGATTGAGCCATGTCCGTCTGTCTGTCCGTCTGTTTGTTCGAGAATACAGATCTCAGCTATTAAAAAAGCTAGAGACACCAAATTTGGAATGAAGGTTCCTATATATCAGGGGCAGATGAAATTTATGTCAAATATTTGATGCCACGCCCACCGTCCCCGCAAATCGGCAATTTATGATTATTAGGAAAAGTATTGAACCTATAAAGTTCTGCTTTAATATGTATTAAGCTGAATGCAATATGAACGTATCCTCCAAATTAAAATCTGATCTGACCAATAGCACAGGCGTGGCAGACCCCATATTCTTGCTCAGGATCACTAGCCGAGGCGATTGAGCCATGTCCGTCTGTCTGTCCGTCTGTTTGTTCGAGAATACAGATCTCAGCTATTAAAAAAGCTAGAGACACCAAATTTGGAATGAAGGTTCCTATATATCAGGGGCAGATGAAATTTATGTCAAATATTTGATGTCACGCCCACCGCCCCCGCAAATCGGCAATTAACGATTATTAGGAAAAGTATTGAACCTATAGGGTTCTGCTTTAATATGTATTAAGCTGAATGCAATATGAACGTATCCTCCAAATTAAAATCTGATCTGACCAATAGCACAGGCGTGGCAGACCCCATATTCTTGCTCAGGATCACTAGCCGAGGCGATTGAGCCATGTCCGTCTGTCTGTCCGTCTGTTTGTTCGAGAATACAGATCTCAGCTATTAAAAAAGCTAGAGACACCAAATTTGGAATGAAGGTTCCTATATATCAGGGGCAGATGAAATTTATGTCAAATATTTGATGCCACGCCCACCGCCCCCGCAAATCGGTAATTTACGATTATTAGGAAAAGTATTGAACCTATAAAGTTCTGCTTTAATATGTATTAAGCTGAATGCAATATGAACGTATCCTCCAAATTAAAATCTGATCTGACCAATAGCACAGGCGTGGCAGACCCCATATTCTTGCTCAGGATCACTAGCCGAGGCGATTGAGCCATGTCCGTCTGTCTGTCCGTCTGTTTGTTCGAGAATACAGATCTCAGCTATTAAAAAAGCTAGAGACACCAAATTTGGAATGAAGGTTCCTATGTATCAGGGGCAGATGAAATTTATGTCAAATATTTGATGTCACGCCCACCGCCCCCGCAAATCGGCAATTAACGATTATTAGGAAAAGTATTGAACCTATAGGGTTCTGCTTTAATATGTATTAAGCTGAATGCAATATGAACGTATCCTCCAAATTAAAATCTGATCTGACCAATAGCACAGGCGTGGCAGACCCCATATTCTTGCTCAGGATCACTAGCCGAGGCGATTGAGCCATGTCCGTCTGTCTGTCCGTCTGTTTGTTCGAGAATACAGATCTCAGCTATTAAAAAAGCTAGAGACACCAAATTTGGAATGAAGGTTCCTATATATCAGGGGCAGATGAAATTTATGTCAAATATTTGATGTCACGCCCACCGCCCCCGCAAATCGGCAATTTACGATTATTAGGAAAAGTATTGAACCTATAGGGTTCTGCTTTAATATGTATTAAGCTGAATGCAATATGAACGTATCCTCCAAATTAAAATCTGATCTGACCAATAGCACAGGCGTGGCAGACCCCATATTCTTGCTCAGGATCACTAGCCGAGGCGATTGAGCCATGTCCGTCTGTCTGTCCGTCTGTTTGTTCGAGAATACAGATCTCAGCTATTAAAAAAGCTAGAGACACCAAATTTGGAATGAAGGTTCCTATATATCAGGGGCAGATGAAATTTATGTCAAATATTTGATGTCACGCCCACCGCCCCCGCAAATCGGCAATTAACGATTATTAGGAAAAGTATTGAACCTATAGGGTTCTGCTTTAATATGTATTAAGCTGAATGCAATATGAACGTATCCTCCAAATTAAAATCTGATCTGACCAATAGCACAGGCGTGGCAGACCCCATATTCTTGCTCAGGATCACTAGCCGAGGCGATTGAGCCATGTCCGTCTGTCTGTCCGTCTGTTTGTTCGAGAATACAGATCTCAGCTATTAAAAAAGCTAGAGACACCAAATTTGGAATGAAGGTTCCTATATATCAGGGGCAGATGAAATTTATGTCAAATATTTGATGCCACGCCCACCGCCCCCGCAAATCGGCAATTTATGATTATTAGGAAAAGTATTGAACCTATAAAGTTCTGCTTTAATATGTATTAAGCTGAATGCAATATGAACGTATCCTCCAAATTAAAATCTGATCTGACCAATAGCACAGGCGTGGCAGACCCCATATTCTTGCTCAGGATCACTAGCCGAGGCGATTGAGCCATGTCCGTCTGTCTGTCCGTCTGTTTGTTCGAGAATACAGATCTCAGCTATTAAAAAAGCTAGAGACACCAAATTTGGAATGAAGGTTCCTATATATCAGGGGCAGATGAAATTTATGTCAAATATTTGATGTCACGCCCACCGCCCCCGCAAATCGGCAATTAACGATTATTAGGAAAAGTATTGAACCTATAGGGTTCTGCTTTAATATGTATTAAGCTGAATGCAATATGAACGTATCCTCCAAATTAAAATCTGATCTGACCAATAGCACAGGCGTGGCAGACCCCATATTCTTGCTCAGGATCACTAGCCGAGGCGATTGAGCCATGTCCGTCTGTCTGTCCGTCTGTTTGTTCGAGAATACAGATCTCAGCTATTAAAAAAGCTAGAGACACCAAATTTGGAATGAAGGTTCCTATATATCAGGGGCAGATGAAATTTATGTCAAATATTTGATGCCACGCCCACCGCCCCCGCAAATCGGCAATTTATGATTATTAGGAAAAGTATTGAACCTATAAAGTTCTGCTTTAATATGTATTAAGCTGAATGCAATATGAACGTATCCTCCAAATTAAAATCTGATCTGACCAATAGCACAGGCGTGGCAGACCCCATATTCTTGCTCAGGATCACTAGCCGAGGCGATTGAGCCATGTCCGTCTGTCTGTCCGTCTGTTTGTTCGAGAAAACAGATCTCAGCTATTAAAAAAGCTAGAGACACCAAATTTGGAATGAAGGTTCCTATATATCAGGGGCAGATGAAATTTATGTCAAATATTTGATGCCACGCCCACCGCCCCCGCAAATCGGTAATTTACGATTATTAGGAAAAGTATTGAACCTATAAAGTTCTGCTTTAATATGTATTAAGCTGAATGCAATATGAACGTATCCTCCAAATTAAAATCTGATCTGACCAATAGCACAGGCGTGGCAGACCCCATATTCTTGCTCAGGATCACTAGCCGAGGCGATTGAGCCATGTCCGTCTGTCTGTCCGTCTGTTTGTTCGAGAATACAGATCTCAGCTATTAAAAAAGCTAGAGACACCAAATTTGGAATGAAGGTTCCTATATATCAGGGGCAGATGAAATTTATGTCAAATATTTGATGCCACGCCCACCGCCCCCGCAAATCGGCAATTTATGATTATTAGGAAAAGTATTGAACCTATAAAGTTCTGCTTTAATATGTATTAAGCTGAATGCAATATGAACGTATCCTCCAAATTAAAATCTGATCTGACCAATAGCACAGGCGTGGCAGACCCCATATTCTTGCTCAGGATCACTAGCCGAGGCGATTGAGCCATGTCCGTCTGTCTGTCCGTCTGTTTGTTCGAGAATACAGATCTCAGCTATTAAAAAAGCTAGAGACACCAGATTTGGTATGAAGGTTCCTATATATCAGGGGCAGATGAAATTTATGTCAAATATTTGATGCCACGCCCACCGCCCCCGCAAATCGGCAATTTACGATTATTAGGAAAAGTATTGAACCTATAGGGTTCTGCTTTAATATGTATTAAGCTGAATGCAATATGAACGTATCCTCCAAATTAAAATCTGATCTGACCAATAGCACAGGCGTGGCAGACCCCATATTCTTGCTCAGGATCACTAGCCGAGGCGATTGAGCCATGTCCGTCTGTCTGTCCGTCTGTTTGTTCGAGAAAACAGATCTCAGCTATTAAAAAAGCTAGAGACACCAAATTTGGAATGAAGGTTCCTATATATCAGGGGCAGATGAAATTTATGTCAAATATTTGATGCCACGCCCACCGCCCCCGCAAATCGGCAATTTATGATTATTAGGAAAAGTATTGAACCTATAAAGTTCTGCTTTAATATGTATTAAGCTGAATGCAATATGAACGTATCCTCCAAATTAAAATCTGATCTGACCAATAGCACAGGCGTGGCAGACCCCATATTCTTGCTCAGGATCACTAGCCGAGGCAATTGAGCCATATCCGTCTGTCTGTCCGTCTGTTTGTTCGAGACAACAGATCTCAGCTATTAAAAAAGCTAGAGACACCAGATTTGGTATGAAGGTTCCTATATATCAGGGGCAGATGAAATTTATGTCAAATATTTGATGTCACGCCCACCGCCCCCGCAAATCGGCAATTTACGATTATTAGGAAAAGTATTGAACCTATAGGGTTCTGCTTTAATATGTATTGAGCTGAATGCAATATGAACGTATCCTCCAAATTAAAATCTGATCTGACCAATAGCATAGGCGTGGCAGACCCCATATTCTTGCTCAGGATCACTAGCCGAGGCGATTGAGCCATTTCCGTCTGTCTGTCAGTCTGTTTGTTCGAGAAAACAGATCTCAGCTATTAAAAAAGCTAGGGACACCAAATTTGGAATAAAGGTTCCTATATATCAGGGGCAGATGAAATTTATGTCAAATATTTGATGCCACGCCCACCGCCCCCGCAAATCGGCAATTTATGATTATTAGGAAAAGTATTGAACCTATAAAGTTCTGCTTTAATATGTATTAAGCTGAATGCAATATGAACGTATCCTCCAAATTAAAATCTGATCTGACCAATAGCACAGGCGTGGCAGACCCCATATTCTTGCTCAGGATCACTAGCCGAGGCGATTGAGCCATGTCCGTCTGTCTGTCCGTCTGTTTGTTCGAGAATACAGATCTCAGCTATTAAAAAAGCTAGACCCACCAAATTTGGAATGAAGGTTCCTATATATCAGGGGCAGATGAAATTTATGTCAAATATTTGATGCCACGCCCACCGCCCCCGCAAATCGGCAATTTATGATTATTAGGAACAGTATTGAACCTATAAAGTTCTGCTTTAATATGTATTAAGCTGAATGCAATATAAACGTATCCTCCAAATTAAAATCTGATCTGACCAATAGCACAGGCGTGGCAGACCCCATATTCTTGCTCAGGATCACTAGCCGAGGCAATTGAGCCATATCCGTCTGTCTGTCCGTCTGTTTGTTCGAGACAACAGATCTCAGCTATTAAAAAAGCTAGAGACACCAGATTTGGTATGAAGGTTCCTATATATCAGGGGCAGATGAAATTTATGTCAAATATTTGATGTCACGCCCACCGCCCCCGCAAATCGGCAATTTACGATTATTAGGAAAAGTATTGAACCTATAAAGTTCTGCTTTAATATGTATTAAGCTGAATGCAATATGAACGTATCCTCCAAATTAAAATCTGATCTGACCAATAGCACAGGCGTGGCAGACCCCATATTCTTGCTCAGGATCACTAGCCGAGGCAATTGAGCCATATCCGTCTGTCTGTCCGTCTGTTTGTTCGAGACAACAGATCTCAGCTATTAAAAAAGCTAGAGACACCAGATTTGGTATGAAGGTTCCTATATATCAGGGGCAGATGAAATTTATGTCAAATATTTGATGTCACGCCCACCGCCCCCGCAAATCGGCAATTTACGATTATTAGGAAAAGTATTGAACCTATAAAGTTCTGCTTTAATATGTATTGAGCTGAATGCAATATGAACGTATCCTCCAAATTAAAATCTGATCTGACCAATAGCATAGGCGTGGCAGACCCCATATTCTTGCTCAGGATCACTAGCCGAGGCGATTGAGCCATTTCCGTCTGTCTGTCCGTCTGTTTGTTCGAGAAAACAGATCTCAGCTATTAAAAAAGCTAGAGACACCAAATTTGGAATGAAGGTTCCTATATATCAGGGGCAGATGAAATTTATGTCAAATATTTGATGCCACGCCCACCGCCCCCGCAAATCGGCAATTTATGATTATTAGGAACAGTATTGAACCTATAAAGTTCTGCTTTAATATGTATTAAGCTGAATGCAATATGAACGTATCCTCCAAATTAAAATCTGATCTGACCAATAGCACAGGCGTGGCAGACCCCATATTCTTGCTCAGGATCACTAGCCGAGGCAATTGAGCCATATCCGTCTGTCTGTCCGTCTGTTTGTTCGAGACAACAGATCTCAGCTATTAAAAAAGCTAGAGACACCAGATTTGGTATGAAGGTTCCTATATATCAGGGGCAGATGAAATTTATGTCAAATATTTGATGCCACGCCCACCGCCCCCGCAAATCGGCAATTTACGATTATTAGGAAAAGTATTGAACCTATAGGGTTCTGCTTTAATATGTATTGAGCTGAATGCAATATGAACGTATCCTCCAAATTAAAATCTGATCTGACCAATAGCACAGGCGTGGCAGACCCCATATTCTTGCTCAGGATCACTAGCCGAGGCGATTGAGCCATTTCCGTCTGTCTGTCAGTCTGTTTGTTCGAGAAAACAGATCTCAGCTATTAAAAAAGCTAGAGACACCAGATTTGGTATGAAGGTTCCTATATATCAGGGGCAGATGAAATTTATGTCAAATATTTGATGCCACGCCCACCGCCCCCGCAAATCGGCAATTTATGATTATTAGGAAAAGTATTGAACCTATAAAGTTCTGCTTTAATATGTATTAAGCTGAATGCAATATGAACGTATCCTCCAAATTAAAATCTGATCTGACCAATAGCACAGGCGTGGCAGACCCCATATTCTTGCTCAGGATCACTAGCCGAGGCGATTGAGCCATGTCCGTCTGTCTGTCCGTCTGTTTGTTCGAGAATACAGATCTCAGCTATTAAAAAAGCTAGACCCACCAAATTTGGAATGAAGGTTCCTATATATCAGGGGCAGATGAAATTTATGTCAAATATTTGATGCCACGCCCACCGCCCCCGCAAATCGGCAATTTATGATTATTAGGAACAGTATTGAACCTATAAAGTTCTGCTTTAATATGTATTAAGCTGAATGCAATATAAACGTATCCTCCAAATTAAAATCTGATCTGACCAATAGCACAGGCGTGGCAGACCCCATATTCTTGCTCAGGATCACTAGCCGAGGCAATTGAGCCATATCCGTCTGTCTGTCCGTCTGTTTGTTCGAGACAACAGATCTCAGCTATTAAAAAAGCTAGAGACACCAGATTTGGTATGAAGGTTCCTATATATCAGGGGCAGATGAAATTTATGTCAAATATTTGATGCCACGCCCACCGCCCCCGCAAATCGGCAATTTACGATTATTAGGAAAAGTATTGAACCTATAAAGTTCTGCTTTAATATGTATTAAGCTGAATGCAATATGAACGTATCCTCCAAATTAAAATCTGATCTGACCAATAGCACAGGCGTGGCAGACCCCATATTCTTGCTCAGGATCACTAGCCGAGGCGATTGAGCCATGTCCGTCTGTCTGTCCGTCTGTTTGTTCGAGAAAACAGATCTCAGCTATTAAAAAAGCTAGAGACACCAAATTTGGAATGAAGGTTCCTATATATCAGGGGCAGATGAAATTTATGTCAAATATTTGATGCCACGCCCACCGCCCCCGCAAATCGGCAATTTATGATTATTAGGAACAGTATTGAACCTATAAAGTTCTGCTTTAATATGTATTAAGCTGAATGCAATATGAACGTATCCTCCAAATTAAAATCTGATCTGACCAATAGCACAGGCGTGGCAGACCCCATATTCTTGCTCAGGATCACTAGCCGAGGCAATTGAGCCATATCCGTCTGTCTGTCCGTCTGTTTGTTCGAGACAACAGATCTCAGCTATTAAAAAAGCTAGAGACACCAGATTTGATATGAAGGTTCCTATATATCAGGGGCAGATGAAATTTATGTCAAATATTTGATGCCACGCCCACCGCCCCCGCAAATCGGCAATTTACGATTATTAGGAAAAGTATTGAACCTATAGGGTTCTGCTTTAATATGTATTGAGCTGAATGCAATATGAACGTATCCTCCAAATTAAAATCTGATCTGACCAATAGCACAGGCGTGGCAGACCCCATATTCTTGCTCAGGATCACTAGCCGAGGCGATTGAGCCATTTCCGTCTGTCTGTCAGTCTGTTTGTTCGAGAAAACAGATCTCAGCTATTAAAAAAGCTAGAGACACCAGATTTGATATGAAGGTTCCTATATATCAGGGGCAGATGAAATTTATGTCAAATATTTGATGCCACGCCCACCGCCCCCGCAAATCGGCAATTTATGATTATTAGGAAAAGTATTGAACCTATAAAGTTCTGCTTTAATATGTATTAAGCTGAATGCAATATGAACGTATCCTCCAAATTAAAATCTGATCTGACCAATAGCACAGGCGTGGCAGACCCCATATTCTTGCTCAGGATCACTAGCCGAGGCAATTGAGCCATATCCGTCTGTCTGTCCGTCTGTTTGTTCGAGACAACAGATCTCAGCTATTAAAAAAGCTAGAGACACCAGATTTGGTATGAAGGTTCCTATATATCAGGGGCAGATGAAATTTATGTCAAATATTTGATGCCACGCCCACCGCCCCCGCAAATCGGCAATTTACGATTATTAGGAAAAGTATTGAACCTATAAAGTTCTGCTTTAATATGTATTGAGCTGAATGCAATATGAACGTATCCTCCAAATTAAAATCTGATCTGACCAATAGCACAGGCGTGGCAGACCCCATATTCTTGCTCAGGATCACTAGCCGAGGCAATTGAGCCATATCCGTCTGTCTGTCCGTCTGTTTGTTCGAGACAACAGATCTCAGCTATTAAAAAAGCTAGAGACACCAGATTTGGTATGAAGGTTCCTATATATCAGGGGCAGATGAAATTTATGTCAAATATTTGATGCCACGCCCACCGCCCCCGCAAATCGGCAATTTACGATTATTAGGAAAAGTATTGAACCTATAGGGTTCTGCTTTAATATGTATTGAGCTGAATGCAATATGAACGTATCCTCCAAATTAAAATCTGATCTGACCAATAGCACAGGCGTGGCAGACCCCATATTCTTGCTCAGGATCACTAGCCGAGGCAATTGAGCCATATCCGTCTGTCTGTCCGTCTGTTTGTTCGAGACAACAGATCTCAGCTATTAAAAAAGCTAGAGACACCAGATTTGGTATGAAGGTTCCTATATATCAGGGGCAGATGAAATTTATGTCAAATATTTGATGCCACGCCCACCGCCCCCGCAAATCGGCAATTTACGATTATTAGGAAAAGTATTGAACCTATAGGGTTCTGCTTTAATATGTATTGAGCTGAATGCAATATGAACGTATCCTCCAAATTAAAATCTGATCTGACCAATAGCATAGGCGTGGCAGACCCCATATTCTTGCTCAGGATCACTAGCCGAGGCGATTGAGCCATTTCCGTCTGTCTGTCAGTCTGTTTGTTCGAGAAAACAGATCTCAGCTATTAAAAAAGCTAGAGACACCAAATTTGGAATGAAGGTTCCTATATATCAGGGGCAGATGAAATTTATGTCAAATATTTGATGCCACGCCCACCGCCCCCGCAAATCGGCAATTTATGATTATTAGGAAAAGTATTGAACCTATAAAGTTCTGCTTTAATATGTATTAAGCTGAATGCAATATGAACGTATCCTCCAAATTAAAATCTGATCTGACCAATAGCACAGGCGTGGCAGACCCCATATTCTTGCTCAGGATCACTAGCCGAGGCGATTGAGCCATGTCCGTCTGTCTGTCCGTCTGTTTGTTCGAGAATACAGATCTCAGCTATTAAAAAAGCTAGACCCACCAAATTTGGAATGAAGGTTCCTATATATCAGGGGCAGATGAAATTTATGTCAAATATTTGATGCCACGCCCACCGCCCCCGCAAATCGGCAATTTATGATTATTAGGAACAGTATTGAACCTATAAAGTTCTGCTTTAATATGTATTAAGCTGAATGCAATATAAACGTATCCTCCAAATTAAAATCTGATCTGACCAATAGCACAGGCGTGGCAGACCCCATATTCTTGCTCAGGATCACTAGCCGAGGCAATTGAGCCATATCCGTCTGTCTGTCCGTCTGTTTGTTCGAGACAACAGATCTCAGCTATTAAAAAAGCTAGAGACACCAGATTTGGTATGAAGGTTCCTATATATCAGGGGCAGATGAAATTTATGTCAAATATTTGATGCCACGCCCACCGCCCCCGCAAATCGGCAATTTACGATTATTAGGAAAAGTATTGAACCTATAAAGTTCTGCTTTAATATGTATTAAGCTGAATGCAATATGAACGTATCCTCCAAATTAAAATCTGATCTGACCAATAGCACAGGCGTGGCAGACCCCATATTCTTGCTCAGGATCACTAGCCGAGGCGATTGAGCCATTTCCGTCTGTCTGTCAGTCTGTTTGTTCGAGAAAACAGATCTCAGCTATTAAAAAAGCTAGAGACACCAAATTTGGAATGAAGGTTCCTATATATCAGGGGCAGATGAAATTTATGTCAAATATTTGATGCCACGCCCACCGCCCCCGCAAATCGGCAATTTATGATTATTAGGAACAGTATTGAACCTATAAAGTTCTGCTTTAATATGTATTAAGCTGAATGCAATATGAACGTATCCTCCAAATTAAAATCTGATCTGACCAATAGCACAGGCGTGGCAGACCCCATATTCTTGCTCAGGATCACTAGCCGAGGCAATTGAGCCATATCCGTCTGTCTGTCCGTCTGTTTGTTCGAGACAACAGATCTCAGCTATTAAAAAAGCTAGAGACACCAGATTTGGTATGAAGGTTCCTATATATCAGGGGCAGATGAAATTTATGTCAAATATTTGATGCCACGCCCACCGCCCCCGCAAATCGGCAATTTACGATTATTAGGAAAAGTATTGAACCTATAGGGTTCTGCTTTAATATGTATTGAGCTGAATGCAATATGAACGTATCCTCCAAATTAAAATCTGATCTGACCAATAGCACAGGCGTGGCAGACCCCATATTCTTGCTCAGGATCACTAGCCGAGGCGATTGAGCCATTTCCGTCTGTCTGTCAGTCTGTTTGTTCGAGAAAACAGATCTCAGCTATTAAAAAAGCTAGAGACACCAAATTTGGAATGAAGGTTCCTATATATCAGGGGCAGATGAAATTTATGTCAAATATTTGATGCCACGCCCACCGCCCCCGCAAATCGGCAATTTATGATTATTAGGAAAAGTATTGAACCTATAAAGTTCTGCTTTAATATGTATTAAGCTGAATGCAATATGAACGTATCCTCCAAATTAAAATCTGATCTGACCAATAGCACAGGCGTGGCAGACCCCATATTCTTGCTCAGGATCACTAGCCGAGGCGATTGAGCCATGTCCGTCTGTCTGTCCGTCTGTTTGTTCGAGAATACAGATCTCAGCTATTAAAAAAGCTAGAGACACCAAATTTGGAATGAAGGTTCCTATATATCAGGGGCAGATGAAATTTATGTCAAATATTTGATGCCACGCCCACCGCCCCCGCAAATCGGCAATTTATGATTATTAGGAAAAGTATTGAACCTATAAAGTTCTGCTTTAATATGTATTAAGCTGAATGCAATATGAACGTATCCTCCAAATTAAAATCTGATCTGACCAATAGCACAGGCGTGGCAGACCCCATATTCTTGCTCAGGATCACTAGCCGAGGCGATTGAGCCATGTCCGTCTGTCTGTCCGTCTGTTTGTTCGAGAATACAGATCTCAGCTATTAAAAAAGCTAGAGACACCAAATTTGGAATGAAGGTTCCTATATATCAGGGGCAGATGAAATTTATGTCAAATATTTGATGCCACGCCCACCGCCCCCGCAAATCGGCAATTTATGATTATTAGGAAAAGTATTGAACCTATAAAGTTCTGCTTTAATATGTATTAAGCTGAATGCAATATGAACGTATCCTCCAAATTAAAATCTGATCTGACCAATAGCACAGGCGTGGCAGACCCCATATTCTTGCTCAGGATCACTAGCCGAGGCGATTGAGCCATGTCCGTCTGTCTGTCCGTCTGTTTGTTCGAGAATACAGATCTCAGCTATTAAAAAAGCTAGAGACACCAAATTTGGAATGAAGGTTCCTATATATCAGGGGCAGATGAAATTTATGTCAAATATTTGATGCCACGCCCACCGCCCCCGCAAATCGGCAATTTACGATTATTAGGAAAAGTATTGAACCTATAAAGTTCTGCTTTAATATGTATTAAGCTGAATGCAATATGAACGTATCCTCCAAATTAAAATCTGATCTGACCAATAGCACAGGCGTGGCAGACCCCATATTCTTGCTCAGGATCACTAGCCGAGGCGATTGAGCCATGTCCGTCTGTCTGTCCGTCTGTTTGTTCGAGAATACAGATCTCAGCTATTAAAAAAGCTAGAGACACCAAATTTGGAATGAAGGTTCCTATATATCAGGGGCAGATGAAATTTATGTCAAATATTTGATGTCACGCCCACCGCCCCCGCAAATCGGCAATTTACGATTATTAGGAAAAGTATTGAACCTATAGGGTTCTGCTTTAATATGTATTAAGCTGAATGCAATATGAACGTATCCTCCAAATTAAAATCTGATCTGACCAATAGCACAGGCGTGGCAGACCCCATATTCTTGCTCAGGATCACTAGCCGAGGCGATTGAGCCATGTCCGTCTGTCTGTCCGTCTGTTTGTTCGAGAATACAGATCTCAGCTATTAAAAAAGCTAGAGACACCAAATTTGGAATGAAGGTTCCTATATATCAGGGGCAGATGAAATTTATGTCAAATATTTGATGTCACGCCCACCGCCCCCGCAAATCGGCAATTAACGATTATTAGGAAAAGTATTGAACCTATATGGTTCTGCTTTAATATGTATTAAGCTGAATGCAATATGAACGTATCCTCCAAATTAAAATCTGATCTGACCAATAGCACAGGCGTGGCAGACCCCATATTCTTGCTCAGGATCACTAGCCGAGGCGATTGAGCCATGTCCGTCTGTCTGTCCGTCTGTTTGTTCGAGAATACAGATCTCAGCTATTAAAAAAGCTAGAGACACCAAATTTGGAATGAAGGTTCCTATATATCAGGGGCAGATGAAATTTATGTCAAATATTTGATGCCACGCCCACCGCCCCCGCAAATCGGCAATTTATGATTATTAGGAAAAGTATTGAACCTATAAAGTTCTGCTTTAATATGTATTAAGCTGAATGCAATATGAACGTATCCTCCAAATTAAAATCTGATCTGACCAATAGCACAGGCGTGGCAGACCCCATATTCTTGCTCAGGATCACTAGCCGAGGCGATTGAGCTAGAGACACCAAATTTGGAATGAAGGTTCCTATATATCAGGGGCAGATGAAATTTATGTCAAATATTTGATGCCACGCCCACCGCCCCGCAAATCGGCAATTTATGATTATTAGGAAAAGTATTGAACCTATAAAGTTCTGCTTTAATATGTATTAAGCTGAATGCAATATGAACGTATCCTCCAAATTAAAATCTGATCTGACCAATAGCACAGGCGTGGCAGACCCCATATTCTTGCTCAGGATCACTAGCCGAGGCGATTGAGCTAGAGACACCAAATTTGGAATGAAGGTTCCTATATATCAGGGGCAGATGAAATTTATGTCAAATATTTGATGCCACGCCCACCGCCCCCGCAAATCGGCAATTAACGATTATTAGGAAAAGTATTGAACCTATATGGTTCTGCTTTAATATGTATTAAGCTGAATGCAATATGAACGTATCCTCCAAATTAAAATCTGATCTGACCAATAGCACAGGCGTGGCAGACCCCATATTCTTGCTCAGGATCACTAGCCGAGGCGATTGAGCCATGTCCGTCTGTCTGTCCGTTTGTTTGTTTGAGAATACAGATCTCAGCTATTAAAAAAGCTAGAGACACCAAATTTGGAATGAAGGTTCCTATATATCAGGGGCAGATGAAATTTATGTCAAATATTTGATGCCACGCCCACCGCCCCCGCAAATCGGCAATTTATGATTATTAGGAACAGTATTGAACCTATAAAGTTCTGCTTTAATATGTATTAAGCTGAATGCAATATGAACGTATCCTCCAAATTAAAATCTGATCTGACCAATAGCACAGGCGTGGCAGACCCCATATTCTTGCTCAGGATCACTAGCCGAGGCGATTGAGCCATGTCCGTCTGTCTGTCCGTTTGTTTGTTTGAGAATACAGATCTCAGCTATTAAAAAAGCTAGAGACACCAAATTTGGAATGAAGGTTCCTATATATCAGGGGCAGATGAAATTTATGTCAAATATTTGATGTCACGCCCACCGCCCCCGCAAATCGGCAATTAACGATTATTAGGAAAAGTATTGAACCTATATGGTTCTGCTTTAATATGTATTAAGCTGAATGCAATATGAACGTATCCTCCAAATTAAAATCTGATCTGACCAATAGCACAGGCGTGGCAGACCCCATATTCTTGCTCAGGATCACTAGCCGAGGCGATTGAGCCATGTCCGTCTGTCTGTCCGTCTGTTTGTTCGAGAATACAGATCTCAGCTATTAAAAAAGCTAGAGACACCAAATTTGGAATGAAGGTTCCTATATATCAGGGGCAGATGAAATTTATGTCAAATATTTGATGTCACGCCCACCGCCCCCGCAAATCGGCAATTAACGATTATTAGGAAAAGTATTGAACCTATATGGTTCTGCTTTAATATGTATTAAGCTGAATGCAATATGAACGTATCCTCCAAATTAAAATCTGATCTGACCAATAGCACAGGCGTGGCAGACCCCATATTCTTGCTCAGGATCACTAGCCGAGGCGATTGAGCCATGTCCGTCTGTCTGTCCGTTTGTTTGTTTGAGAATACAGATCTCAGCTATTAAAAAAGCTAGAGACACCAAATTTGGAATGAAGGTTCCTATATATCAGGGGCAGATGAAATTTATGTCAAATATTTGATGCCACGCCCACCGCCCCCGCAAATCGGCAATTTATGATTATTAGGAACAGTATTGAACCTATAAAGTTCTGCTTTAATATGTATTAAGCTGAATGCAATATGAACGTATCCTCCAAATTAAAATCTGATCTGACCAATAGCACAGGCGTGGCAGACCCCATATTCTTGCTCAGGATCACTAGCCGAGGCGATTGAGCCATGTCCGTCTGTCTGTCCGTTTGTTTGTTTGAGAATACAGATCTCAGCTATTAAAAAAGCTAGAGACACCAAATTTGGAATGAAGGTTCCTATATATCAGGGGCAGATGAAATTTATGTCAAATATTTGATGTCACGCCCACCGCCCCCGCAAATCGGCAATTAACGATTATTAGGAAAAGTATTGAACCTATATGGTTCTGCTTTAATATGTATTAAGCTGAATGCAATATGAACGTATCCTCCAAATTAAAATCTGATCTGACCAATAGCACAGGCGTGGCAGACCCCATATTCTTGCTCAGGATCACTAGCCGAGGCGATTGAGCCATGTCCGTCTGTCTGTCCGTCTGTTTGTTCGAGAATACAGATCTCAGCTATTAAAAAAGCTAGAGACACCAAATTTGGAATGAAGGTTCCTATATATCAGGGGCAGATGAAATTTATGTCAAATATTTGATGCCACGCCCACCGCCCCCGCAAATCGGCAATTAACGATTATTAGGAAAAGTATTGAACCTATATGGTTCTGCTTTAATATGTATTAAGCTGAATGCAATATGAACGTATCCTCCAAATTAAAATCTGATCTGACCAATAGCACAGGCGTGGCAGACCCCATATTCTTGCTCAGGATCACTAGCCGAGGCGATTGAGCCATGTCCGTCTGTCTGTCCGTTTGTTTGTTTGAGAATACAGATCTCAGCTATTAAAAAAGCTAGAGACACCAAATTTGGAATGAAGGTTCCTATATATCAGGGGCAGATGAAATTTATGTCAAATATTTGATGCCACGCCCACCGCCCCCGCAAATCGGCAATTTATGATTATTAGGAACAGTATTGAACCTATAAAGTTCTGCTTTAATATGTATTAAGCTGAATGCAATATGAACGTATCCTCCAAATTAAAATCTGATCTGACCAATAGCACAGGCGTGGCAGACCCCATATTCTTGCTCAGGATCACTAGCCGAGGCGATTGAGCCATGTCCGTCTGTCTGTCCGTCTGTTTGTTCGAGAATACAGATCTCAGCTATTAAAAAAGCTAGAGACACCAAATTTGGAATGAAGGTTCCTATATATCAGGGGCAGATGAAATTTATGTCAAATATTTGATGTCACGCCCACCGCCCCCGCAAATCGGCAATTAACGATTATTAGGAAAAGTATTGAACCTATAGGGTTCTGCTTTAATATGTATTAAGCTGAATGCAATATGAACGTATCCTCCAAATTAAAATCTGATCTGACCAATAGCACAGGCGTGGCAGACCCCATATTCTTGGTCAGGATCACTAGCCGAGGCGATTGAGCCATGTCCGTCTGTCTGTCCGTCTGTCTGTTTGTTCGAGAATACAGATCTCAGCTATTAAAAAAGCTAGAGACACCAAATTTGGAATGAAGGTTCCTATATATCAGGGGCAGATGAAATTTATGTCAAATATTTGATGCCACGCCCACCGTCCCCGCAAATCGGCAATTTATGATTATTAGGAAAAGTATTGAACCTATAAAGTTCTGCTTTAATATGTATTAAGCTGAATGCAATATGAACGTATCCTCCAAATTAAAATCTGATCTGACCAATAGCACAGGCGTGGCAGACCCCATATTCTTGCTCAGGATCACTAGCCGAGGCGATTGAGCCATGTCCGTCTGTCTGTCCGTTTGTTTGTTTGAGAATACAGATCTCAGCTATTAAAAAAGCTAGAGACACCAAATTTGGAATGAAGGTTCCTATATATCAGGGGCAGATGAAATTTATGTCAAATATTTGATGCCACGCCCACCGCCCCCGCAAATCGGCAATTAACGATTATTAGGAAAAGTATTGAACCTATAAGGTTCTGCTTTAATATGTATTAAGCTGAATGCAATATGAACGTATCCTCCAAATTAAAATCTGATCTGACCAATAGCACAGGCGTGGCAGACCCCATATTCTTGCTCAGGATCACTAGCCGAGGCGATTGAGCCATGTCCGTCTGTCTGTCCGTCTGTTTGTTTGAGAATACAGATCTCAGCTATTAAAAAAGCTAGAGACACCAAATTTGGAATGAAGGTTCCTATATATCAGGGGCAGATGAAATTTATGTCAAATATTTGATGCCACGCCCACCGTCCCCGCAAATCGGCAATTTATGATTATTAGGAAAAGTATTGAACCTATAAAGTTCTGATTTAATATGTATTAAGCTGAATGCAATATGAACGTATCCTCCAAATTAAAATCTGATCTGACCAATAGCACAGGCGTGGCAGACCCCATATTCTTGCTCAGGATCACTAGCCGAGGCGATTGAGCCATGTCCGTCTGTCTGTCCGTTTGTTTGTTTGAGAATACAGATCTCAGCTATTAAAAAAGCTAGAGACACCAAATTTGGAATGAAGGTTCCTATATATCAGGGGCAGATGAAATTTATGTCAAATATTTGATGTCACGCCCACCGCCCCCGCAAATCGGCAATTAACGATTATTAGGAAAAGTATTGAACCTATAAAGGTTCTGCTTTAATATGTATTAAGCTGAATGCAATATGAACGTATCCTCCAAATTAAAATCTGATCTGACCAATAGCACAGGCGTGGCAGACCCCATATTCTTGCTCAGGATCACTAGCCGAGGCGATTGAGCCATGTCCGTCTGTCTGTCCGTTTGTTTGTTTGAGAATACAGATCTCAGCTATTAAAAAAGCTAGAGACACCAAATTTGGAATGAAGGTTCCTATATATCAGGGGCAGATGAAATTTATGTCAAATATTTGATGTCACGCCCACCGCCCCCGCAAATCGGCAATTAACGATTATTAGGAAAAGTATTGAACCTATAGGGTTCTGCTTTAATATGTATTAAGCTGAATGCAATATGAACGTATCCTCCAAATTAAAATCTGATCTGACCAATAGCACAGGCGTGGCAGACCCCATATTCTTGCTCAGGATCACTAGCCGAGGCGATTGAGCCATGTCCGTCTGTCTGTCCGTCTGTTTGTTCGAGAATACAGATCTCAGCTATTAAAAAAGCTAGAGACACCAAATTTGGAATGAAGGTTCCTATATATCAGGGGCAGATGAAATTTATGTCAAATATTTGATGCCACGCCCACCGTCCCCGCAAATCGGCAATTTATGATTATTAGGAAAAGTATTGAACCTATAAAGTTCTGATTTAATATGTATTAAGCTGAATGCAATATGAACGTATCCTCCAAATTAAAATCTGATCTGACCAATAGCACAGGCGTGGCAGACCCCATATTCTTGCTCAGGATCACTAGCCGAGGCGACTGAGCCATGTCCGTCTGTCTGTCCGTCTGTTTGTTCGAGAATACAGATCTCAGCTATTAAAAAAGCTAGAGACACCAAATTTGGAATGAAGGTTCCTATATATCAGGGGCAGATGAAATTTATGTCAAATATTTGATGTCACGCCCACCGCCCCCCGCAAATCGGCAATTAACGATTATTAGGAAAAGTATTGAACCTATATGGTTCTGCTTTAATATGTATTAAGCTGAATGCAATATGAACGTATCCTCCAAATTAAAATCTGATCTGACCAATAGCACAGGCGTGGCAGACCCCATATTCTTGCTCAGGATCACTAGCCGAGGCGATTGAGCCATGTCCGTCTGTCTGTCCGTTTGTTTGTTTGAGAATACAGATCTCAGCTATTAAAAAAGCTAGAGACACCAAATTTGGAATGAAGGTTCCTATATATCAGGGGCAGATGAAATTTATGTCAAATATTTGATGCCACGCCCACCGCCCCCGCAAATCGGCAATTTATGATTATTAGGAACAGTATTGAACCTATAAAGTTCTGCTTTAATATGTATTAAGCTGAATGCAATATGAACGTATCCTCCAAATTAAAATCTGATCTGACCAATAGCACAGGCGTGGCAGACCCCATATTCTTGCTCAGGATCACTAGCCGAGGCGATTGAGCCATGTCCGTCTGTCTGTCCGTCTGTTTGTTCGAGAATACAGATCTCAGCTATTAAAAAAGCTAGAGACACCAAATTTGGAATGAAGGTTCCTATATATCAGGGGCAGATGAAATTTATGTCAAATATTTGATGCCACGCCCACCGTCCCCGCAAATCGGCAATTTATGATTATTAGGAAAAGTATTGAACCTATAAAGTTCTGCTTTAATATGTATTAAGCTGAATGCAATATGAACGTATCCTCCAAATTAAAATCTGATCTGACCAATAGCACAGGCGTGGCAGACCCCATATTCTTGCTCAGGATCACTAGCCGAGGCGATTGAGCCATGTCCGTCTGTCTGTCCGTTTGTTTGTTTGAGAATACAGATCTCAGCTATTAAAAAAGCTAGAGACACCAAATTTGGAATGAAGGTTCCTATATATCAGGGGCAGATGAAATTTATGTCAAATATTTGATGCCACGCCCACCGCCCCCGCAAATCGGCAATTAACGATTATTAGGAAAAGTATTGAACCTATATGGTTCTGCTTTAATATGTATTAAGCTGAATGCAATATGAACGTATCCTCCAAATTAAAATCTGATCTGACCAATAGCACAGGCGTGGCAGACCCCATATTCTTGCTCAGGATCACTAGCCGAGGCGATTGAGCCATGTCCGTCTGTCTGTCCGTTTGTTTGTTTGAGAATACAGATCTCAGCTATTAAAAAAGCTAGAGACACCAAATTTGGAATGAAGGTTCCTATATATCAGGGGCAGATGAAATTTATGTCAAATATTTGATGCCACGCCCACCGCCCCCGCAAATCGGCAATTTATGATTATTAGGAACAGTATTGAACCTATAAAGTTCTGCTTTAATATGTATTAAGCTGAATGCAATATGAACGTATCCTCCAAATTAAAATCTGATCTGACCAATAGCACAGGCGTGGCAGACCCCATATTCTTGCTCAGGATCACTAGCCGAGGCGATTGAGCCATGTCCGTCTGTCTGTCCGTCTGTTTGTTCGAGAATACAGATCTCAGCTATTAAAAAAGCTAGAGACACCAAATTTGGAATGAAGGTTCCTATATATCAGGGGCAGATGAAATTTATGTCAAATATTTGATGCCACGCCCACCGTCCCCGCAAATCGGCAATTTATGATTATTAGGAAAAGTATTGAACCTATAAAGTTCTGCTTTAATATGTATTAAGCTGAATGCAATATGAACGTATCCTCCAAATTAAAATCTGATCTGACCAATAGCACAGGCGTGGCAGACCCCATATTCTTGCTCAGGATCACTAGCCGAGGCGATTGAGCCATGTCCGTCTGTCTGTCCGTTTGTTTGTTTGAGAATACAGATCTCAGCTATTAAAAAAGCTAGAGACACCAAATTTGGAATGAAGGTTCCTATATATCAGGGGCAGATGAAATTTATGTCAAATATTTGATGTCACGCCCACCGCCCCCGCAAATCGGCAATTAACGATTATTAGGAAAAGTATTGAACCTATAAAGTTCTGCTTTAATATGTATTAAGCTGAATGCAATATGAACGTATCCTCCAAATTAAAATCTGATCTGACCAATAGCACAGGCGTGGCAGACCCCATATTCTTGCTCAGGATCACTAGCCGAGGCGATTGAGCCATGTCCGTCTGTCTGTCCGTTTGTTTGTTTGAGAATACAGATCTCAGCTATTAAAAAAGCTAGAGACACCAAATTTGGAATGAAGGTTCCTATATATCAGGGGCAGATGAAATTTATGTCAAATATTTGATGTCACGCCCACCGTCCCCGCAAATCGGCAATTTATGATTATTAGGAAAAGTATTGAACCTATAAAGTTCTGCTTTAATATGTATTAAGCTGAATGCAATATGAACGTATCCTCCAAATTAAAATCTGATCTGACCAATAGCACAGGCGTGGCAGACCCCATATTCTTGCTCAGGATCACTAGCCGAGGCGATTGAGCCATGTCCGTCTGTCTGTCCGTCTGTTTGTTCGAGAATACAGATCTCAGCTATTAAAAAAGCTAGAGACACCAAATTTGGAATGAAGGTTCCTATATATCAGGGGCAGATGAAATTTATGTCAAATATTTGATGTCACGCCCACCGTCCCCGCAAATCGGCAATTTATGATTATTAGGAAAAGTATTGAACCTATAAAGTTCTGCTTTAATATGTATTAAGCTGAATGCAATATGAACGTATCCTCCAAATTAAAATCTGATCTGACCAATAGCACAGGCGTGGCAGACCCCATATTCTTGCTCAGGATCACTAGCCGAGGCGATTGAGCCATGTCCGTCTGTCTGTCCGTCTGTTTGTTCGAGAATACAGATCTCAGCTATTAAAAAAGCTAGAGACACCAAATTTGGAATGAAGGTTCCTATATATCAGGGGCAGATGAAATTTATGTCAAATATTTGATGTCACGCCCACCGCCCCCGCAAATCGGCAATTAACGATTATTAGGAAAAGTATTGAACCTATAGGGTTCTGCTTTAATATGTATTAAGCTGAATGCAATATGAACGTATCCTCCAAATTAAAATCTGATCTGACCAATAGCACAGGCGTGGCAGACCCCATATTCTTGCTCAGGATCACTAGCCGAGGCGATTGAGCCATGTCCGTCTGTCTGTCCGTTTGTTTGTTTGAGAATACAGATCTCAGCTATTAAAAAAGCTAGAGACACCAAATTTGGAATGAAGGTTCCTATATATCAGGGGCAGATGAAATTTATGTCAAATATTTGATGCCACGCCCACCGTCCCCGCAAATCGGCAATTTATGATTATTAGGAAAAGTATTGAACCTATAAAGTTCTGCTTTAATATGTATTAAGCTGAATGCAATATGAACGTATCCTCCAAATTAAAATCTGATCTGACCAATAGCACAGGCGTGGCAGACCCCATATTCTTGCTCAGGATCACTAGCCGAGGCGATTGAGCCATGTCCGTCTGTCTGTCCGTCTGTTTGTTCGAGAATACAGATCTCAGCTATTAAAAAAGCTAGAGACACCAAATTTGGAATGAAGGTTCCTATATATCAGGGGCAGATGAAATTTATGTCAAATATTTGATGCCACGCCCACCGCCCCCGCAAATCGGCAATTAATGATTATTAGGAAAAGTATTGAACCTATAAAGTTCTGCTTTAATATGTATTAAGCTGAATGCAATATGAACGTATCCTCCAAATTAAAATCTGATCTGACCAATAGCACAGGCGTGGCAGACCCCATATTCTTGCTCAGGATCACTAGCCGAGGCGATTGAGCCATGTCCGTCTGTCTGTCCGTTTGTTTGTTTGAGAATACAGATCTCAGCTATTAAAAAAGCTAGAGACACCAAATTTGGAATGAAGGTTCCTATATATCAGGGGCAGATGAAATTTATGTCAAATATTTGATGCCACGCCCACCGTCCCCGCAAATCGGCAATTTATGATTATTAGGAAAAGTATTGAACCTATAAAGTTCTGATTTAATATGTATTAAGCTGAATGCAATATGAACGTATCCTCCAAATTAAAATCTGATCTGACCAATAGCACAGGCGTGGCAGACCCCATATTCTTGCTCAGGATCACTAGCCGAGGCGATTGAGCCATGTCCGTCTGTCTGTCCGTCTGTTTGTTCGAGAATACAGATCTCAGCTATTAAAAAAGCTAGAGACACCAAATTTGGAATGAAGGTTCCTATATATCAGGGGCAGATGAAATTTATGTCAAATATTTGATGTCACGCCCACCGTCCCCGCAAATCGGCAATTTATGATTATTAGGAAAAGTATTGAACCTATAAAGTTCTGATTTAATATGTATTAAGCTGAATGCAATATGAACGTATCCTCCAAATTAAAATCTGATCTGACCAATAGCACAGGCGTGGCAGACCCCATATTCTTGCTCAGGATCACTAGCCGAGGCGATTGAGCCATGTCCGTCTGTCTGTCCGTCTGTTTGTTCGAGAATACAGATCTCAGCTATTAAAAAAGCTAGAGACACCAAATTTGGAATGAAGGTTCCTATATATCAGGGGCAGATGAAATTTATGTCAAATATTTGATGTCACGCCCACCGCCCCCGCAAATCGGCAATTAACGATTATTAGGAAAAGTATTGAACCTATAGGGTTCTGCTTTAATATGTATTAAGCTGAATGCAATATGAACGTATCCTCCAAATTAAAATCTGATCTGACCAATAGCACAGGCGTGGCAGACCCCATATTCTTGCTCAGGATCACTAGCCGAGGCGATTGAGCCATGTCCGTCTGTCTGTCCGTTTGTTTGTTTGAGAATACAGATCTCAGCTATTAAAAAAGCTAGAGACACCAAATTTGGAATGAAGGTTCCTATATATCAGGGGCAGATGAAATTTATGTCAAATATTTGATGCCACGCCCACCGTCCCCGCAAATCGGCAATTTATGATTATTAGGAAAAGTATTGAACCTATAAAGTTCTGCTTTAATATGTATTAAGCTGAATGCAATATGAACGTATCCTCCAAATTAAAATCTGATCTGACCAATAGCACAGGCGTGGCAGACCCCATATTCTTGCTCAGGATCACTAGCCGAGGCGATTGAGCCATGTCCGTCTGTCTGTCCGTCTGTTTGTTCGAGAATACAGATCTCAGCTATTAAAAAAGCTAGAGACACCAAATTTGGAATGAAGGTTCCTATATATCAGGGGCAGATGAAATTTATGTCAAATATTTGATGCCACGCCCACCGCCCCCGCAAATCGGCAATTTATGATTATTAGGAAAAGTATTGAACCTATAAAGTTCTGCTTTAATATGTATTAAGCTGAATGCAATATGAACGTATCCTCCAAATTAAAATCTGATCTGACCAATAGCACAGGCGTGGCAGACCCCATATTCTTGCTCAGGATCACTAGCCGAGGCGATTGAGCCATGTCCGTCTGTCTGTCCGTCTGTTTGTTCGAGAATACAGATCTCAGCTATTAAAAAAGCTAGAGACACCAAATTTGGAATGAAGGTTCCTATATATCAGGGGCAGATGAAATTTATGTCAAATATTTGATGCCACGCCCACCGTCCCCGCAAATCGGCAATTTATGATTATTAGGAAAAGTATTGAACCTATAAAGTTCTGATTTAATATGTATTAAGCTGAATGCAATATGAACGTATCCTCCAAATTAAAATCTGATCTGACCAATAGCACAGGCGTGGCAGACCCCATATTCTTGCTCAGGATCACTAGCCGAGGCGATTGAGCCATGTCCGTCTGTCTGTCCGTTTGTTTGTTTGAGAATACAGATCTCAGCTATTAAAAAAGCTAGAGACACCAAATTTGGAATGAAGGTTCCTATATATCAGGGGCAGATGAAATTTATGTCAAATATTTGATGTCACGCCCACCGCCCCCGCAAATCGGCAATTAACGATTATTAGGAAAAGTATTGAACCTATAAAGTTCTGCTTTAATATGTATTAAGCTGAATGCAATATGAACGTATCCTCCAAATTAAAATCTGATCTGACCAATAGCACAGGCGTGGCAGACCCCATATTCTTGCTCAGGATCACTAGCCGAGGCGATTGAGCCATGTCCGTCTGTCTGTCCGTCTGTTTGTTCGAGAATACAGATCTCAGCTATTAAAAAAGCTAGAGACACCAAATTTGGAATGAAGGTTCCTATATATCAGGGGCAGATGAAATTTATGTCAAATATTTGATGTCACGCCCACCGCCCCCGCAAATCGGCAATTAACGATTATTAGGAAAAGTATTGAACCTATAGGGTTCTGCTTTAATATGTATTAAGCTGAATGCAATATGAACGTATCCTCCAAATTAAAATCTGATCTGACCAATAGCACAGGCGTGGCAGACCCCATATTCTTGCTCAGGATCACTAGCCGAGGCGATTGAGCCATGTCCGTCTGTCTGTCCGTCTGTTTGTTCGAGAATACAGATCTCAGCTATTAAAAAAGCTAGAGACACCAAATTTGGAATGAAGGTTCCTATATATCAGGGGCAGATGAAATTTATGTCAAATATTTGATGCCACGCCCACCGTCCCCGCAAATCGGCAATTTATGATTATTAGGAAAAGTATTGAACCTATAAAGTTCTGCTTTAATATGTATTAAGCTGAATGCAATATGAACGTATCCTCCAAATTAAAATCTGATCTGACCAATAGCACAGGCGTGGCAGACCCCATATTCTTGCTCAGGATCACTAGCCGAGGCGATTGAGCCATGTCCGTCTGTCTGTCCGTCTGTTTGTTCGAGAATACAGATCTCAGCTATTAAAAAAGCTAGAGACACCAAATTTGGAATGAAGGTTCCTATATATCAGGGGCAGATGAAATTTATGTCAAATATTTGATGCCACGCCCACCGTCCCCGCAAATCGGCAATTTATGATTATTAGGAAAAGTATTGAACCTATAAAGTTCTGCTTTAATATGTATTAAGCTGAATGCAATATGAACGTATCCTCCAAATTAAAATCTGATCTGACCAATAGCACAGGCGTGGCAGACCCCATATTCTTGCTCAGGATCACTAGCCGAGGCGATTGAGCCATGTCCGTCTGTCTGTCCGTCTGTTTGTTCGAGAATACAGATCTCAGCTATTAAAAAAGCTAGAGACACCAAATTTGGAATGAAGGTTCCTATATATCAGGGGCAGATGAAATTTATGTCAAATATTTGATGTCACGCCCACCGCCCCCGCAAATCGGCAATTAACGATTATTAGGAAAAGTATTGAACCTATAGGGTTCTGCTTTAATATGTATTAAGCTGAATGCAATATGAACGTATCCTCCAAATTAAAATCTGATCTGACCAATAGCACAGGCGTGGCAGACCCCATATTCTTGCTCAGGATCACTAGCCGAGGCGATTGAGCCATGTCCGTCTGTCTGTCCGTCTGTTTGTTTGAGAATACAGATCTCAGCTATTAAAAAAGCTAGAGACACCAAATTTGGAATGAAGGTTCCTATATATCAGGGGCAGATGAAATTTATGTCAAATATTTGATGCCACGCCCACCGCCCCCGCAAATCGGCAATTTATGATTATTAGGAAAAGTATTGAACCTATAAAGTTCTGCTTTAATATGTATTAAGCTGAATGCAATATGAACGTATCCTCCAAATTAAAATCTGATCTGACCAATAGCACAGGCGTGGCAGACCCCATATTCTTGCTCAGGATCACTAGCCGAGGCGATTGAGCCATGTCCGTCTGTCTGTCCGTCTGTTTGTTCGAGAATACAGATCTCAGCTATTAAAAAAGCTAGAGACACCAAATTTGGAATGAAGGTTCCTATATATCAGGGGCAGATGAAATTTATGTCAAATATTTGATGCCACGCCCACCGCCCCCGCAAATCGGCAATTTATGATTATTAGGAAAAGTATTGAACCTATAAAGTTCTGCTTTAATATGTATTAAGCTGAATGCAATATGAACGTATCCTCCAAATTAAAATCTGATCTGACCAATAGCACAGGCGTGGCAGACCCCATATTCTTGCTCAGGATCACTAGCCGAGGCGATTGAGCCATGTCCGTCTGTCTGTCCGTTTGTTTGTTCGAGAATACAGATCTCAGCTATTAAAAAAGCTAGAGACACCAAATTTGGAATGAAGGTTCCTATATATCAGGGGCAGATGAAATTTATGTCAAATATTTGATGCCACGCCCACCGCCCCCGCAAATCGGCAATTTATGATTATTAGGAAAAGTATTGAACCTATAAAGTTCTGCTTTAATATGTATTAAGCTGAATGCAATATGAACGTATCCTCCAAATTAAAATCTGATCTGACCAATAGCACAGGCGTGGCAGACCCCATATTCTTGCTCAGGATCACTAGCCGAGGCGATTGAGCCATGTCCGTCTGTCTGTCCGTCTGTTTGTTCGAGAATACAGATCTCAGCTATTAAAAAAGCTAGAGACACCAAATTTGGAATGAAGGTTCCTATATATCAGGGGCAGATGAAATTTATGTCAAATATTTGATGTCACGCCCACCGCCCCCGCAAATCGGCAATTTACGATTATTAGGAAAAGTATTGAACCTATAGGGTTCTGCTTTAATATGTATTAAGCTGAATGCAATATGAACGTATCCTCCAAATTAAAATCTGATCTGACCAATAGCACAGGCGTGGCAGACCCCATATTCTTGCTCAGGATCACTAGCCGAGGCGATTGAGCCATGTCCGTCTGTCTGTCCGTCTGTTTGTTCGAGAATACAGATCTCAGCTATTAAAAAAGCTAGAGACACCAAATTTGGAATGAAGGTTCCTATATATCAGGGGCAGATGAAATTTATGTCAAATATTTGATGCCACGCCCACCGCCCCCGCAAATCGGCAATTTATGATTATTAGGAAAAGTATTGAACCTATAAAGTTCTGCTTTAATATGTATTAAGCTGAATGCAATATGAACGTATCCTCCAAATTAAAATCTGATCTGACCAATAGCACAGGCGTGGCAGACCCCATATTCTTGCTCAGGATCACTAGCCGAGGCGATTGAGCCATGTCCGTCTGTCTGTCCGTCTGTTTGTTCGAGAATACAGATCTCAGCTATTAAAAAAGCTAGAGACACCAAATTTGGAATGAAGGTTCCTATATATCAGGGGCAGATGAAATTTATGTCAAATATTTGATGTCACGCCCACCGCCCCCGCAAATCGGCAATTAACGATTATTAGGAAAAGTATTGAACCTATAAGGTTCTGCTTTAATATGTATTAAGCTGAATGCAATATGAACGTATCCTCCAAATTAAAATCTGATCTGACCAATAGCACAGGCGTGGCAGACCCCATATTCTTGCTCAGGATCACTAGCCGAGGCGATTGAGCCATGTCCGTCTGTCTGTCCGTTTGTTTGTTTGAGAATACAGATCTCAGCTATTAAAAAAGCTAGAGACACCAAATTTGGAATGAAGGTTCCTATATATCAGGGGCAGATGAAATTTATGTCAAATATTTGATGCCACGCCCACCGCCCCCGCAAATCGGCAATTTATGATTATTAGGAAAAGTATTGAACCTATAAAGTTCTGCTTTAATATGTATTAAGCTGAATGCAATATGAACGTATCCTCCAAATTAAAATCTGATCTGACCAATAGCACAGGCGTGGCAGACCCCATATTCTTGCTCAGGATCACTAGCCGAGGCGATTGAGCCATGTCCGTCTGTCTGTCCGTCTGTTTGTTCGAGAATACAGATCTCAGCTATTAAAAAAGCTAGAGACACCAAATTTGGAATGAAGGTTCCTATATATCAGGGGCAGATGAAATTTATGTCAAATATTTGATGCCACGCCCACCGCCCCCGCAAATCGGCAATTTATGATTATTAGGAAAAGTATTGAACCTATAAGGTTCTGCTTTAATATGTATTAAGCTGAATGCAATATGAACGTATCCTCCAAATTAAAATCTGATCTGACCAATAGCACAGGCGTGGCAGACCCCATATTCTTGCTCAGGATCACTAGCCGAGGCGATTGAGCCATGTCCGTCTGTCTGTCCGTCTGTTTGTTTGAGAATACAGATCTCAGCTATTAAAAAAGCTAGAGACACCAAATTTGGAATGAAGGTTCCTATATATCAGGGGCAGATGAAATTTATGTCAAATATTTGATGTCACGCCCACCGCCCCCGCAAATCGGCAATTTAACGATTATTAGGAAAAGTATTGAACCTATAGGGTTCTGCTTTAATATGTATTAAGCTGAATGCAATATGAACGTATCCTCCAAATTAAAATCTGATCTGACCAATAGCACAGGCGTGGCAGACCCCATATTCTTGCTCAGGATCACTAGCCGAGGCGATTGAGCCATGTCCGTCTGTCTGTCCGTCTGTTTGTTCGAGAATACAGATCTCAGCTATTAAAAAAGCTAGAGACACCAAATTTGGAATGAAGGTTCCTATATATCAGGGGCAGATGAAATTTATGTCAAATATTTGATGCCACGCCCACCGTCCCCGCAAATCGGCAATTTATGATTATTAGGAAAAGTATTGAACCTATAAAGTTCTGCTTTAATATGTATTAAGCTGAATGCAATATGAACGTATCCTCCAAATTAAAATCTGATCTGACCAATAGCACAGGCGTGGCAGACCCCATATTCTTGCTCAGGATCACTAGCCGAGGCGATTGAGCCATGTCCGTCTGTCTGTCCGTCTGTTTGTTCGAGAATACAGATCTCAGCTATTAAAAAAGCTAGAGACACCAAATTTGGAATGAAGGTTCCTATATATCAGGGGCAGATGAAATTTATGTCAAATATTTGATGTCACGCCCACCGCCCCCGCAAATCGGCAATTAACGATTATTAGGAAAAGTATTGAACCTATAGGGTTCTGCTTTAATATGTATTAAGCTGAATGCAATATGAACGTATCCTCCAAATTAAAATCTGATCTGACCAATAGCACAGGCGTGGCAGACCCCATATTCTTGCTCAGGATCACTAGCCGAGGCGATTGAGCCATGTCCGTCTGTCTGTCCGTCTGTTTGTTCGAGAATACAGATCTCAGCTATTAAAAAAGCTAGAGACACCAAATTTGGAATGAAGGTTCCTATATATCAGGGGCAGATGAAATTTATGTCAAATATTTGATGCCACGCCCACCGCCCCCGCAAATCGGCAATTTATGATTATTAGGAAAAGTATTGAACCTATAAAGTTCTGCTTTAATATGTATTAAGCTGAATGCAATATGAACGTATCCTCCAAATTAAAATCTGATCTGACCAATAGCACAGGCGTGGCAGACCCCATATTCTTGCTCAGGATCACTAGCCGAGGCGATTGAGCCATGTCCGTCTGTCTGTCCGTCTGTTTGTTCGAGAATACAGATCTCAGCTATTAAAAAAGCTAGAGACACCAAATTTGGAATGAAGGTTCCTATATATCAGGGGCAGATGAAATTTATGTCAAATATTTGATGTCACGCCCACCGCCCCCGCAAATCGGCAATTAACGATTATTAGGAAAAGTATTGAACCTATAAAGTTCTGCTTTAATATGTATTAAGCTGAATGCAATATGAACGTATCCTCCAAATTAAAATCTGATCTGACCAATAGCACAGGCGTGGCAGACCCCATATTCTTGCTCAGGATCACTAGCCGAGGCGATTGAGCCATGTCCGTCTGTCTGTCCGTCTGTTTGTTCGAGAATACAGATCTCAGCTATTAAAAAAGCTAGAGACACCAAATTTGGAATGAAGGTTCCTATATATCAGGGGCAGATGAAATTTATGTCAAATATTTGATGTCACGCCCACCGCCCCCGCAAATCGGCAATTTATGATTATTAGGAAAAGTATTGAACCTATAAAGTTCTGCTTTAATATGTATTAAGCTGAATGCAATATGAACGTATCCTCCAAATTAAAATCTGATCTGACCAATAGCACAGGCGTGGCAGACCCCATATTCTTGCTCAGGATCACTAGCCGAGGCGATTGAGCCATGTCCGTCTGTCTGTCCGTCTGTTTGTTCGAGAATACAGATCTCAGCTATTAAAAAAGCTAGAGACACCAAATTTGGAATGAAGGTTCCTATATATCAGGGGCAGATGAAATTTATGTCAAATATTTGATGTCACGCCCACCGCCCCCGCAAATCGGCAATTAACGATTATTAGGAAAAGTATTGAACCTATAGGGTTCTGCTTTAATATGTATTAAGCTGAATGCAATATGAACGTATCCTCCAAATTAAAATCTGATCTGACCAATAGCACAGGCGTGGCAGACCCCATATTCTTGCTCAGGATCACTAGCCGAGGCGATTGAGCCATGTCCGTCTGTCTGTCCGTCTGTTTGTTCGAGAATACAGATCTCAGCTATTAAAAAAGCTAGAGACACCAAATTTGGAATGAAGGTTCCTATATATCAGGGGCAGATGAAATTTATGTCAAATATTTGATGCCACGCCCACCGTCCCCGCAAATCGGCAATTTATGATTATTAGGAAAAGTATTGAACCTATAAAGTTCTGATTTAATATGTATTAAGCTGAATGCAATATGAACGTATCCTCCAAATTAAAATCTGATCTGACCAATAGCACAGGCGTGGCAGACCCCATATTCTTGCTCAGGATCACTAGCCGAGGCGACTGAGCCATGTCCGTCTGTCTGTCCGTCTGTTTGTTCGAGAATACAGATCTCAGCTATTAAAAAAAGCTAGAGACACCAAATTTGGAATGAAGGTTCCTATATATCAGGGGCAGATGAAATTTATGTCAAATATTTGATGCCACGCCCACCGTCCCCGCAAATCGGCAATTTATGATTATTAGGAAAAGTATTGAACCTATAAAGTTCTGCTTTAATATGTATTAAGCTGAATGCAATATGAACGTATCCTCCAAATTAAAATCTGATCTGACCAATAGCACAGGCGTGGCAGACCCCATATTCTTGCTCAGGATCACTAGCCGAGGCGATTGAGCCATGTCCGTCTGTCTGTCCGTCTGTTTGTTCGAGAATACAGATCTCAGCTATTAAAAAAGCTAGAGACACCAAATTTGGAATGAAGGTTCCTATATATCAGGGGCAGATGAAATTTATGTCAAATATTTGATGTCACGCCCACCGCCCCCGCAAATCGGCAATTAACGATTATTAGGAAAAGTATTGAACCTATAGGGTTCTGCTTTAATATGTATTAAGCTGAATGCAATATGAACGTATCCTCCAAATTAAAATCTGATCTGACCAATAGCACAGGCGTGGCAGACCCCATATTCTTGCTCAGGATCACTAGCCGAGGCGATTGAGCCATGTCCGTCTGTCTGTCCGTCTGTTTGTTCGAGAATACAGATCTCAGCTATTAAAAAAGCTAGAGACACCAAATTTGGAATGAAGGTTCCTATATATCAGGGGCAGATGAAATTTATGTCAAATATTTGATGTCACGCCCACCGCCCCCGCAAATCGGCAATTTATGATTATTAGGAAAAGTATTGAACCTATAAAGTTCTGCTTTAATATGTATTAAGCTGAATGCAATATGAACGTATCCTCCAAATTAAAATCTGATCTGACCAATAGCACAGGCGTGGCAGACCCCATATTCTTGCTCAGGATCACTAGCCGAGGCGATTGAGCCATGTCCGTCTGTCTGTCCGTCTGTTTGTTCGAGAATACAGATCTCAGCTATTAAAAAAGCTAGAGACACCAAATTTGGAATGAAGGTTCCTATATATCAGGGGCAGATGAAATTTATGTCAAATATTTGATGTCACGCCCACCGCCCCCGCAAATCGGCAATTAACGATTATTAGGAAAAGTATTGAACCTATAGGGTTCTGCTTTAATATGTATTAAGCTGAATGCAATATGAACGTATCCTCCAAATTAAAATCTGATCTGACCAATAGCACAGGCGTGGCAGACCCCATATTCTTGCTCAGGATCACTAGCCGAGGCGATTGAGCCATGTCCGTCTGTCTGTCCGTCTGTTTGTTCGAGAATACAGATCTCAGCTATTAAAAAAGCTAGAGACACCAAATTTGGAATGAAGGTTCCTATATATCAGGGGCAGATGAAATTTATGTCAAATATTTGATGCCACGCCCACCGTCCCCGCAAATCGGCAATTTATGATTATTAGGAAAAGTATTGAACCTATAAAGTTCTGATTTAATATGTATTAAGCTGAATGCAATATGAACGTATCCTCCAAATTAAAATCTGATCTGACCAATAGCACAGGCGTGGCAGACCCCATATTCTTGCTCAGGAACACTAGCCGAGGCGACTGAGCCATGTCCGTCTGTCTGTCCGTCTGTTTGTTCGAGAATACAGATCTCAGCTATTAAAAAAGCTAGAGACACCAAATTTGGAATGAAGGTTCCTATATATCAGGGGCAGATGAAATTTATGTCAAATATTTGATGTCACGCCCACCGCCCCCGCAAATCGGCAATTTATGATTATTAGGAAAAGTATTGAACCTATAAAGTTCTGCTTTAATATGTATTAAGCTGAATGCAATATGAACGTATCCTCCAAATTAAAATCTGATCTGACCAATAGCACAGGCGTGGCAGACCCCATATTCTTGCTCAGGATCACTAGCCGAGGCGATTGAGCCATGTCCGTCTGTCTGTCCGTCTGTTTGTTCGAGAATACAGATCTCAGCTATTAAAAAAGCTAGAGACACCAAATTTGGAATGAAGGTTCCTATATATCAGGGGCAGATGAAATTTATGTCAAATATTTGATGTCACGCCCACCGCCCCCGCAAATCGGCAATTAACGATTATTAGGAAAAGTATTGAACCTATAGGGTTCTGCTTTAATATGTATTAAGCTGAATGCAATATGAACGTATCCTCCAAATTAAAATCTGATCTGACCAATAGCACAGGCGTGGCAGACCCCATATTCTTGCTCAGGATCACTAGCCGAGGCGATTGAGCCATGTCCGTCTGTCTGTCCGTCTGTTTGTTCGAGAATACAGATCTCAGCTATTAAAAAAGCTAGAGACACCAAATTTGGAATGAAGGTTCCTATATATCAGGGGCAGATGAAATTTATGTCAAATATTTGATGTCACGCCCACCGCCCCCGCAAATCGGCAATTAACGATTATTAGGAAAAGTATTGAACCTATAAAGTTCTGCTTTAATATGTATTAAGCTGAATGCAATATGAACGTATCCTCCAAATTAAAATCTGATCTGACCAATAGCACAGGCGTGGCAGACCCCATATTCTTGCTCAGGATCACTAGCCGAGGCGATTGAGCCATGTCCGTCTGTCTGTCCGTCTGTTTGTTCGAGAATACAGATCTCAGCTATTAAAAAAGCTAGAGACACCAAATTTGGAATGAAGGTTCCTATATATCAGGGGCAGATGAAATTTATGTCAAATATTTGATGCCACGCCCACCGTCCCCGCAAATCGGCAATTTATGATTATTAGGAAAAGTATTGAACCTATAAAGTTCTGCTTTAATATGTATTAAGCTGAATGCAATATGAACGTATCCTCCAAATTAAAATCTGATCTGACCAATAGCACAGGCGTGGCAGACCCCATATTCTTGCTCAGGATCACTAGCCGAGGCGATTGAGCCATGTCCGTCTGTCTGTCCGTCTGTTTGTTCGAGAATACAGATCTCAGCTATTAAAAAAGCTAGAGACACCAAATTTGGAATGAAGGTTCCTATATATCAGGGGCAGATGAAATTTATGTCAAATATTTGATGTCACGCCCACCGCCCCCGCAAATCGGCAATTTATGATTATTAGGAACAGTATTGAACCTATAAAGTTCTGCTTTAATATGTATTAAGCTGAATGCAATATGAACGTATCCTCCAAATTAAAATCTGATCTGACCAATAGCACAGGTGTGGCAGACCCCATATTCTTGCTCAGGATCACTAGCCGAGGCGATTGAGCCATGTCCGTCTGTCTATCCGTCTGTTTGTTCGAGAATACAGATCTCAGCTATTAAAAAAGCTAGAGACACCAAATTTGGAATGAAGGTTCCTATATATCAGGGGCAGATGAAATTTATGTCAAATATTTGATGTCACGCCCACCGCCCCCGCAAATCGGCAATTAACGATTATTAGGAAAAGTATTGAACCTATAGGGTTCTGCTTTAATATGTATTAAGCTGAATGCAATATGAACGTATCCTCCAAATTAAAATCTGATCTGACCAATAGCACAGGTGTGGCAGACCCCATATTCTTGCTCAGGATCACTAGCCGAGGCGATTGAGCCATGTCCGTCTGTCTATCCGTCTGTTTGTTCGAGAATACAGATCTCAGCTATTAAAAAAGCTAGAGACACCAAATTTGGAATGAAGGTTCCTATATATCAGGGGCAGATGAAATTTATGTCAAATATTTGATGCCACGCCCACCGTCCCCGCAAATCGGCAATTTATGATTATTAGGAAAAGTATTGAACCTATAAAGTTCTGATTTAATATGTATTAAGCTGAATGCAATATGAACGTATCCTCCAAATTAAAATCTGATCTGACCAATAGCACAGGCGTGGCAGACCCCATATTCTTGCTCAGGAACACTAGCCGAGGCGACTGAGCCATGTCCGTCTGTCTGTCCGTCTGTTTGTTCGAGAATACAGATCTCAGCTATTAAAAAAGCTAGAGACACCAAATTTGGAATGAAGGTTCCTATATATCAGGGGCAGATGAAATTTATGTCAAATATTTGATGTCACGCCCACCGCCCCCGCAAATCGGCAATTTATGATTATTAGGAAAAGTATTGAACCTATAAAGTTCTGCTTTAATATGTATTAAGCTGAATGCAATATGAACGTATCCTCCAAATTAAAATCTGATCTGACCAATAGCACAGGCGTGGCAGACCCCATATTCTTGCTCAGGATCACTAGCCGAGGCGATTGAGCCATGTCCGTCTGTCTGTCCGTCTGTTTGTTCGAGAATACAGATCTCAGCTATTAAAAAAGCTAGAGACACCAAATTTGGAATGAAGGTTCCTATATATCAGGGGCAGATGAAATTTATGTCAAATATTTGATGTCACGCCCACCGCCCCCGCAAATCGGCAATTAACGATTATTAGGAAAAGTATTGAACCTATAGGGTTCTGCTTTAATATGTATTAAGCTGAATGCAATATGAACGTATCCTCCAAATTAAAATCTGATCTGACCAATAGCACAGGCGTGGCAGACCCCATATTCTTGCTCAGGATCACTAGCCGAGGCGATTGAGCCATGTCCGTCTGTCTGTCCGTCTGTTTGTTCGAGAATACAGATCTCAGCTATTAAAAAAGCTAGAGACACCAAATTTGGAATGAAGGTTCCTATATATCAGGGGCAGATGAAATTTATGTCAAATATTTGATGCCACGCCCACCGTCCCCGCAAATCGGCAATTTATGATTATTAGGAAAAGTATTGAACCTATAAAGTTCTGCTTTAATATGTATTAAGCTGAATGCAATATGAACGTATCCTCCAAATTAAAATCTGATCTGACCAATAGCACAGGCGTGGCAGACCCCATATTCTTGCTCAGGATCACTAGCCGAGGCGATTGAGCCATGTCCGTCTGTCTGTCCGTCTGTTTGTTCGAGAATACAGATCTCAGCTATTAAAAAAAGCTAGAGACACCAGATTTGGTATGAACGTTCCTATATATCAGGGGCAGATGAAATTTATGTCGCCCACCGCCCCCGCAAATCGGCAATTTATGATTATTAGGAAAAGTATTTCACCTATAAAGTTCTGCTTTAATATGTATTAAGCTGAATGCAATATGAACGTATCCTCCAAATTAAAATCTGATCTGACCAATAGCACAGGCGTGGCAGACCCCATATTCTTGCTCAGGATCACTAGCCGAGGCGATTGAGCCATGTCCGTCTGTCTGTCCGTCTGTTTGTTCGAGAATACAGATCTCAGCTATTAAAAAAGCTAGAGACACCAAATTTGGAATGAAGGTTCCTATATATCAGGGGCAGATGAAATTTATGTCAAATATTTGATGCCACGCCCACCGCCCCCGCAAATCGGCAATTTATGATTATTAGGAAAAGTATTTCACCTATAAAGTTCTGCTTTAATATGTATTAAGCTGAATGCAATATGAACGTATCCTCCAAATTAAAATCTGATCTGACCAATAGCACAGGCGTGGCAGACCCCATATTCTTGCTCAGGATCACTAGCCGAGGCGATTGAGCCATGTCCGTCTGTCTGTCCGTTTGTTTGTTTGAGAATACAGATCTCAGCTATTAAAAAAGCTAGAGACACCAAATTTGGAATGAAGGTTCCTATATATCAGGGGCAGATGAAATTTATGTCAAATATTTGATGTCACGCCCACCGCCCCCGCAAATCGGCAATTAACGATTATTAGGAAAAGTATTGAACCTATAGGGTTCTGCTTTAATATGTATTAAGCTGAATGCAATATGAACGTATCCTCCAAATTAAAATCTGATCTGACCAATAGCACAGGCGTGGCAGACCCCATATTCTTGCTCAGGATCACTAGCCGAGGCGATTGAGCCATGTCCGTCTGTCTGTCCGTCTGTTTGTTCGAGAATACAGATCTCAGCTATTAAAAAAGCTAGAGACACCAAATTTGGAATGAAGGTTCCTATATATCAGGGGCAGATGAAATTTATGTCAAATATTTGATGCCACGCCCACCGCCCCCGCAAATCGGCAATTAACGATTATTAGGAAAAGTATTGAACCTATAAAGTTCTGCTTTAATATGTATTAAGCTGAATGCAATATGAACGTATCCTCCAAATTAAAATCTGATCTGACCAATAGCACAGGCGTGGCAGACCCCATATTCTTGCTCAGGATCACTAGCCGAGGCGATTGAGCCATGTCCGTCTGTCTGTCCGTCTGTTTGTTCGAGAATACAGATCTCAGCTATTAAAAAAGCTAGAGACACCAAATTTGGAATGAAGGTTCCTATATATCAGGGGCAGATGAAATTTATGTCAAATATTTGATGCCACGCCCACCGTCCCCGCAAATCGGCAATTTATGATTATTAGGAAAAGTATTGAACCTATAAAGTTCTGCTTTAATATGTATTAAGCTGAATGCAATATGAACGTATCCTCCAAATTAAAATCTGATCTGACCAATAGCACAGGCGTGGCAGACCCCATATTCTTGCTCAGGATCACTAGCCGAGGCGATTGAGCCATGTCCGTCTGTCTGTCCGTCTGTTTGTTCGAGAATACAGATCTCAGCTATTAAAAAAGCTAGAGACACCAAATTTGGAATGAAGGTTCCTATATATCAGGGGCAGATGAAATTTATGTCAAATATTTGATGTCACGCCCACCGCCCCCGCAAATCGGCAATTAACGATTATTAGGAAAAGTATTGAACCTATAGGGTTCTGCTTTAATATGTATTAAGCTGAATGCAATATGAACGTATCCTCCAAATTAAAATCTGATCTGACCAATAGCACAGGCGTGGCAGACCCCATATTCTTGCTCAGGATCACTAGCCGAGGCGATTGAGCCATGTCCGTCTGTCTGTCCGTCTGTTTGTTCGAGAATACAGATCTCAGCTATTAAAAAAGCTAGAGACACCAAATTTGGAATGAAGGTTCCTATATATCAGGGGCAGATGAAATTTATGTCAAATATTTGATGCCACGCCCACCGCCCCCGCAAATCGGCAATTTATGATTATTAGGAAAAGTATTGAACCTATAAAGTTCTGCTTTAATATGTATTAAGCTGAATGCAATATGAACGTATCCTCCAAATTAAAATCTGATCTGACCAATAGCACAGGCGTGGCAGACCCCATATTCTTGCTCAGGATCACTAGCCGAGGCGATTGAGCCATGTCCGTCTGTCTGTCCGTTTGTTTGTTCGAGAATACAGATCTCAGCTATTAAAAAAGCTAGAGACACCAAATTTGGAATGAAGGTTCCTATATATCAGGGGCAGATGAAATTTATGTCAAATATTTGATGCCACGCCCACCGCCCCCGCAAATCGGCAATTTATGATTATTAGGAAAAGTATTGAACCTATAAAGTTCTGCTTTAATATGTATTAAGCTGAATGCAATATGAACGTATCCTCCAAATTAAAATCTGATCTGACCAATAGCACAGGCGTGGCAGACCCCATATTCTTGCTCAGGATCACTAGCCGAGGCGATTGAGCCATGTCCGTCTGTCTGTCCGTCTGTTTGTTCGAGAATACAGATCTCAGCTATTAAAAAAGCTAGAGACACCAAATTTGGAATGAAGGTTCCTATATATCAGGGGCAGATGAAATTTATGTCAAATATTTGATGCCACGCCCACCGTCCCCGCAAATCGGCAATTTATGATTATTAGGAAAAGTATTGAACCTATAAAGTTCTGCTTTAATATGTATTAAGCTGAATGCAATATGAACGTATCCTCCAAATTAAAATCTGATCTGACCAATAGCACAGGCGTGGCAGACCCCATATTCTTGCTCAGGATCACTAGCCGAGGCGATTGAGCCATGTCCGTCTGTCTGTCCGTCTGTTTGTTCGAGAATACAGATCTCAGCTATTAAAAAAGCTAGAGACACCAAATTTGGAATGAAGGTTCCTATATATCAGGGGCAGATGAAATTTATGTCAAATATTTGATGCCACGCCCACCGCCCCCGCAAATCGGCAATTTATGATTATTAGGAACAGTATTGAACCTATAAAGTTCTGCTTTAATATGTATTAAGCTGAATGCAATATGAACGTATCCTCCAAATTAAAATCTGATCTGACCAATAGCACAGGCGTGGCAGACCCCATATTCTTGCTCAGGATCACTAGCCGAGGCGATTGAGCCATGTCCGTCTGTCTGTCCGTCTGTTTGTTCGAGAATACAGATCTCAGCTATTAAAAAAGCTAGAGACACCAAATTTGGAATGAAGGTTCCTATATATCAGGGGCAGATGAAATTTATGTCAAATATTTGATGTCACGCCCACCGCCCCCGCAAATCGGCAATTAACGATTATTAGGAAAAGTATTGAACCTATAGGGTTCTGCTTTAATATGTATTAAGCTGAATGCAATATGAACGTATCCTCCAAATTAAAATCTGATCTGACCAATAGCACAGGCGTGGCAGACCCCATATTCTTGCTCAGGATCACTAGCCGAGGCGATTGAGCCATGTCCGTCTGTCTGTCCGTCTGTTTGTTCGAGAATACAGATCTCAGCTATTAAAAAAGCTAGAGACACCAAATTTGGAATGAAGGTTCCTATATATCAGGGGCAGATGAAATTTATGTCAAATATTTGATGCCACGCCCACCGCCCCCGCAAATCGGCAATTTATGATTATTAGGAACAGTATTGAACCTATAAAGTTCTGCTTTAATATGTATTAAGCTGAATGCAATATGAACGTATCCTCCAAATTAAAATCTGATCTGACCAATAGCACAGGCGTGGCAGACCCCATATTCTTGCTCAGGATCACTAGCCGAGGCGATTGAGCCATGTCCGTCTGTCTGTCCGTCTGTTTGTTCGAGAATACAGATCTCAGCTATTAAAAAAGCTAGAGACACCAAATTTGGAATGAAGGTTCCTATATATCAGGGGCAGATGAAATTTATGTCAAATATTTGATGTCACGCCCACCGCCCCCGCAAATCGGCAATTTATGATTATTAGGAACAGTATTGAACCTATAGGGTTCTGCTTTAATATGTATTAAGCTGAATGCAATATGAACGTATCCTCCAAATTAAAATCTGATCTGACCAATAGCACAGGCGTGGCAGACCCCATATTCTTGCTCAGGATCACTAGCCGAGGCGATTGAGCCATGTCCGTCTGTCTGTCCGTCTGTTTGTTCGAGAATACAGATCTCAGCTATTAAAAAAGCTAGAGACACCAAATTTGGAATGAAGGTTCCTATATATCAGGGGCAGATGAAATTTATGTCAAATATTTGATGCCACGCCCACCGTCCCCGCAAATCGGTAATTTACGATTATTAGGCAAAGTATTGAACCTATAAAGTTCTGCTTTAATATGTATTAAGCTGAATGCAATATGAACGTATCCTCCAAATTAAAATCTGATCTGACCAATAGCACAGGCGTGGCAGACCCCATATTCTTGCTCAGGATCACTAGCCGAGGCGATTGAGCCATGTCCGTCTGTCTGTCCGTTTGTTTGTTTGAGAATACAGATCTCAGCTATTAAAAAAGCTAGAGACACCAAATTTGGAATGAAGGTTCCTATATATCAGGGGCAGATGAAATTTATGTCAAATATTTGATGCCACGCCCACCGCCCCCGCAAATCGGCAATTTATGATTATTAGGAAAAGTATTGAACCTATAAAGTTCTGCTTTAATATGTATTAAGCTGAATGCAATATGAACGTATCCTCCAAATTAAAATCTGATCTGACCAATAGCACAGGCGTGGCAGACCCCATATTCTTGCTCAGGATCACTAGCCGAGGCGATTGAGCCATGTCCGTCTGTCTGTCCGTTTGTTTGTTTGAGAATACAGATCTCAGCTATTAAAAAAGCTAGAGACACCAAATTTGGAATGAAGGTTCCTATATATCAGGGGCAGATGAAATTTATGTCAAATATTTGATGCCACGCCCACCGTCCCCGCAAATCGGCAATTTATGATTATTAGGAAAAGTATTGAACCTATAAAGTTCTGCTTTAATATGTATTAAGCTGAATGCAATATGAACGTATCCTCCAAATTAAAATCTGATCTGACCAATAGCACAGGCGTGGCAGACCCCATATTCTTGCTCAGGATCACTAGCCGAGGCGATTGAGCCATGTCCGTCTGTCTGTCCGTCTGTTTGTTCGAGAATACAGATCTCAGCTATTAAAAAAGCTAGAGACACCAAATTTGGAATGAAGGTTCCTATATATCAGGGGCAGATGAAATTTATGTCAAATATTTGATGCCACGCCCACCGCCCCCGCAAATCGGCAATTTATGATTATTAGGAAAAGTATTGAACCTATAAAGTTCTGCTTTAATATGTATTAAGCTGAATGCAATATGAACGTATCCTCCAAATTAAAATCTGATCTGACCAATAGCACAGGCGTGGCAGACCCCATATTCTTGCTCAGGATCACTAGCCGAGGCGATTGAGCCATGTCCGTCTGTCTGTCCGTTTGTTTGTTTGAGAATACAGATCTCAGCTATTAAAAAAGCTAGAGACACCAAATTTGGAATGAAGGTTCCTATATATCAGGGGCAGATGAAATTTATGTCAAATATTTGATGCCACGCCCACCGTCCCCGCAAATCGGCAATTTATGATTATTAGGAAAAGTATTGAACCTATAAAGTTCTGCTTTAATATGTATTAAGCTGAATGCAATATGAACGTATCCTCCAAATTAAAATCTGATCTGACCAATAGCACAGGCGTGGCAGACCCCATATTCTTGCTCAGGATCACTAGCCGAGGCGATTGAGCCATGTCCGTCTGTCTGTCCGTTTGTTTGTTTGAGAATACAGATCTCAGCTATTAAAAAAGCTAGAGACACCAAATTTGGAATGAAGGTTCCTATATATCAGGGGCAGATGAAATTTATGTCAAATATTTGATGCCACGCCCACCGTCCCCGCAAATCGGCAATTTATGATTATTAGGAAAAGTATTGAACCTATAAAGTTCTGCTTTAATATGTATTAAGCTGAATGCAATATGAACGTATCCTCCAAATTAAAATCTGATCTGACCAATAGCACAGGCGTGGCAGACCCCATATTCTTGCTCAGGATCACTAGCCGAGGCGATTGAGCCATGTCCGTCTGTCTGTCCGTTTGTTTGTTTGAGAATACAGATCTCAGCTATTAAAAAAGCTAGAGACACCAAATTTGGAATGAAGGTTCCTATATATCAGGGGCAGATGAAATTTATGTCAAATATTTGATGCCACGCCCACCGTCCCCGCAAATCGGCAATTTATGATTATTAGGAAAAGTATTGAACCTATAAAGTTCTGCTTTAATATGTATTAAGCTGAATGCAATATGAACGTATCCTCCAAATTAAAATCTGATCTGACCAATAGCACAGGCGTGGCAGACCCCATATTCTTGCTCAGGATCACTAGCCGAGGCGATTGAGCCATGTCCGTCTGTCTGTCCGTTTGTTTGTTTGAGAATACAGATCTCAGCTATTAAAAAAGCTAGAGACACCAAATTTGGAATGAAGGTTCCTATATATCAGGGGCAGATGAAATTTATGTCAAATATTTGATGCCACGCCCACCGTCCCCGCAAATCGGCAATTTATGATTATTAGGAAAAGTATTGAACCTATAAAGTTCTGCTTTAATATGTATTAAGCTGAATGCAATATGAACGTATCCTCCAAATTAAAATCTGATCTGACCAATAGCACAGGCGTGGCAGACCCCATATTCTTGCTCAGGATCACTAGCCGAGGCGATTGAGCCATGTCCGTCTGTCTGTCCGTTTGTTTGTTTGAGAATACAGATCTCAGCTATTAAAAAAGCTAGAGACACCAAATTTGGAATGAAGGTTCCTATATATCAGGGGCAGATGAAATTTATGTCAAATATTTGATGCCACGCCCACCGTCCCCGCAAATCGGCAATTTATGATTATTAGGAAAAGTATTGAACCTATAAAGTTCTGCTTTAATATGTATTAAGCTGAATGCAATATGAACGTATCCTCCAAATTAAAATCTGATCTGACCAATAGCACAGGCGTGGCAGACCCCATATTCTTGCTCAGGATCACTAGCCGAGGCGATTGAGCCATGTCCGTCTGTCTGTCCGTTTGTTTGTTTGAGAATACAGATCTCAGCTATTAAAAAAGCTAGAGACACCAAATTTGGAATGAAGGTTCCTATATATCAGGGGCAGATGAAATTTATGTCAAATATTTGATGCCACGCCCACCGTCCCCGCAAATCGGCAATTTATGATTATTAGGAAAAGTATTGAACCTATAAAGTTCTGCTTTAATATGTATTAAGCTGAATGCAATATGAACGTATCCTCCAAATTAAAATCTGATCTGACCAATAGCACAGGCGTGGCAGACCCCATATTCTTGCTCAGGATCACTAGCCGAGGCGATTGAGCCATGTCCGTCTGTCTGTCCGTTTGTTTGTTTGAGAATACAGATCTCAGCTATTAAAAAAGCTAGAGACACCAAATTTGGAATGAAGGTTCCTATATATCAGGGGCAGATGAAATTTATGTCAAATATTTGATGCCACGCCCACCGTCCCCGCAAATCGGCAATTTATGATTATTAGGAAAAGTATTGAACCTATAAAGTTCTGCTTTAATATGTATTAAGCTGAATGCAATATGAACGTATCCTCCAAATTAAAATCTGATCTGACCAATAGCACAGGCGTGGCAGACCCCATATTCTTGCTCAGGATCACTAGCCGAGGCGATTGAGCCATGTCCGTCTGTCTGTCCGTTTGTTTGTTCGAGAATACAGATCTCAGCTATTAAAAAAGCTAGAGACACCAAATTTGGAATGAAGGTTCCTATATATCAGGGGCAGATGAAATTTATGTCAAATATTTGATGCCACGCCCACCGTCCCCCGCAAATCGGCAATTTATGATTATTAGGAAAAGTATTGAACCTATAAAGTTCTGCTTTAATATGTATTAAGCTGAATGCAATATGAACGTATCCTCCAAATTAAAATCTGATCTGACCAATAGCACAGGCGTGGCAGACCCCATATTCTTGCTCAGGATCACTAGCCGAGGCGATTGAGCCATGTCCGTCTGTCTGTCCGTTTGTTTGTTTGAGAATACAGATCTCAGCTATTAAAAAAGCTAGAGACACCAAATTTGGAATGAAGGTTCCTATATATCAGGGGCAGATGAAATTTATGTCAAATATTTGATGCCACGCCCACCGTCCCCGCAAATCGGCAATTTATGATTATTAGGAAAAGTATTGAACCTATAAAGTTCTGCTTTAATATGTATTAAGCTGAATGCAATATGAACGTATCCTCCAAATTAAAATCTGATCTGACCAATAGCACAGGCGTGGCAGACCCCATATTCTTGCTCAGGATCACTAGCCGAGGCGATTGAGCCATGTCCGTCTGTCTGTCCGTTTGTTTGTTTGAGAATACAGATCTCAGCTATTAAAAAAGCTAGAGACACCAAATTTGGAATGAAGGTTCCTATATATCAGGGGCAGATGAAATTTATGTCAAATATTTGATGCCACGCCCACCGTCCCCGCAAATCGGCAATTTATGATTATTAGGAAAAGTATTGAACCTATAAAGTTCTGCTTTAATATGTATTAAGCTGAATGCAATATGAACGTATCCTCCAAATTAAAATCTGATCTGACCAATAGCACAGGCGTGGCAGACCCCATATTCTTGCTCAGGATCACTAGCCGAGGCGATTGAGCCATGTCCGTCTGTCTGTCCGTTTGTTTGTTTGAGAATACAGATCTCAGCTATTAAAAAAAGCTAGAGACACCAAATTTGGAATGAAGGTTCCTATATATCAGGGGCAGATGAAATTTATGTCAAATATTTGATGCCACGCCCACCGTCCCCGCAAATCGGCAATTTATGATTATTAGGAAAAGTATTGAACCTATAAAGTTCTGCTTTAATATGTATTAAGCTGAATGCAATATGAACGTATCCTCCAAATTAAAATCTGATCTGACCAATAGCACAGGCGTGGCAGACCCCATATTCTTGCTCAGGATCACTAGCCGAGGCGATTGAGCCATGTCCGTCTGTCTGTCCGTTTGTTTGTTTGAGAATACAGATCTCAGCTATTAAAAAAGCTAGAGACACCAAATTTGGAATGAAGGTTCCTATATATCAGGGGCAGATGAAATTTATGTCAAATATTTGATGCCACGCCCACCGCCCCCGCAAATCGGCAATTAACGATTATTAGGAAAAGTATTGAACCTATAAAGTTCTGCTTTAATATGTATTAAGCTGAATGCAATATGAACGTATCCTCCAAATTAAAATCTGATCTGACCAATAGCACAGGCGTGGCAGACCCCATATTCTTGCTCAGGATCACTAGCCGAGGCGATTGAGCCATGTCCGTCTGTCTGTCCGTTTGTTTGTTTGAGAATACAGATCTCAGCTATTAAAAAAAGCTAGAGACACCAAATTTGGAATGAAGGTTCCTATATATCAGGGGCAGATGAAATTTATGTCAAATATTTGATGCCACGCCCACCGTCCCCGCAAATCGGCAATTTATGATTATTAGGAAAAGTATTGAACCTATAAAGTTCTGCTTTAATATGTATTAAGCTGAATGCAATATGAACGTATCCTCCAAATTAAAATCTGATCTGACCAATAGCACAGGCGTGGCAGACCCCATATTCTTGCTCAGGATCACTAGCCGAGGCGATTGAGCCATGTCCGTCTGTCTGTCCGTTTGTTTGTTCGAGAATACAGATCTCAGCTATTAAAAAAGCTAGAGACACCAAATTTGGAATGAAGGTTCCTATATATCAGGGGCAGATGAAATTTATGTCAAATATTTGATGCCACGCCCACCGTCCCCCGCAAATCGGCAATTTATGATTATTAGGAAAAGTATTGAACCTATAAAGTTCTGCTTTAATATGTATTAAGCTGAATGCAATATGAACGTATCCTCCAAATTAAAATCTGATCTGACCAATAGCACAGGCGTGGCAGACCCCATATTCTTGCTCAGGATCACTAGCCGAGGCGATTGAGCCATGTCCGTCTGTCTGTCCGTTTGTTTGTTTGAGAATACAGATCTCAGCTATTAAAAAAGCTAGGGACACCAAATTTGGAATGAAGGTTCCTATATATCAGGGGCAGATGAAATTTATGTCAAATATTTGATGCCACGCCCACCGTCCCCGCAAATCGGCAATTTATGATTATTAGGAAAAGTATTGAACCTATAAAGTTCTGCTTTAATATGTATTAAGCTGAATGCAATATGAACGTATCCTCCAAATTGGAAACATCCCCATCGCCCAATAGCACAGGCAGACGCGGCCCATATTCTTGCTCAGGATCACTAGCCGAGGCGATTGAGCCATGTCCGTCTGTCTGTCCGTTTGTTTGTTGTGTTCTCAGCTATTAAAAAAGCTATAGACACCAAATTTGGAATGAAGGTTCCTA